>JBAMJV010007478.1:0-89592 GCA_037951105.1 Echinarachnius parma
AAGGACCGCTATTCATAATTCGAAAAAGGGTCGCTATTCGTAAGGCATAGGGACCGTTATTCATAAGGACCGTTTTTCATAATGTGAGATGAGGGTCGCTATTCATAATTCACATTGAGGGTCATTACTCATAAGGACCGCTATTCATAATACAAAATCGGGGTCGCTATTCATAATCATGAAGAAGGGGCTCTACTCATAAATTATATTGGGGGTCACTACTCATAAGCACCGCTATTCACAATCATGAAGAAGGGGCGCTACTCATAATTTATATTGGGGGTCACTACTCATAAGGACCGCTATTCATAATACGAAACGAGGGTCGTTATACATAATATGGAGTGAGGGTCGCTAGTCATAATACGAGAAGAGGGTCGCTAGTCATAATACGACAAGAGGGTCGCTAGTCATAATATGGAATGAGGGTCGCTAGTCATAATATGAGAACAGGATCGCTACTCATAATATGGATGAGGGTCGCTAGTCATAATATGGAGTGAGGGGCGCTAGTCATGATATGAGAAGAGGGTCGCTAGTCATAATACGAGAAGAGGACCGCTACTCATAATACGAATTGAGGGTCGCTATTCATAATATGAGAACCGGATCGCTACTCATAATATGGAATGAGGGTCGCTAGTTATAATATGGAGCATGGGGCGCTAGTCATAATACGAGAAGAGGGCCCCTATTCATAATAATGAATGAGGGTCGCTATTCATAATGCACGATTAAAATCGTGTCATTATTACAGTGATCCATATGAGTCGCGCATCTCATCTACATGTATATCATCGGTCGTGTTTTTCTTACAATATCGGGTTACTTTGAATTAATTTTCATTTGAAAGAGAGAGAACGCGTATGTACGCACACACTCACACACACACACTTTTTTTTTTTTTTTTAAGTGATTTTTTATTCCTCCAAATTAATACATTTACAATTGAATATACATAAACAAAATATGTCCAATGTGAACATCTTAAACAGAGAATACAACAAATTACAATTCTAATGAAAGAAAGTATAAATAATTACTTTGCATACATAAACAATTACAAATCTTACATCACATAATTATAAACTACAGACGAATAATGATAATTGGAGGTTTTTAAGCTATGATAAAAAGAAGAAAAAACAAAAGCAAACAAACAAACAAACCCCCTCTACCACCTACCCCACCCCCCACCCCCACCCCCTGCACACTCACTCGCTCACACCTGGTCGGTAATCTGCTCAGATTCCTTTAGAAATGATTTTTTACAAAATACATAATTATCAATACTTTTAAATGTGACAAGCTCACGCCGGGAGAAATATCGTTTTATTCTAAACTGCCTTACAAATTAACTCTTATTATAATTTAACTGTTTCCCATTTTTGTAAGTGTAGCCCTAATTTCCCCATTTTAATTGCTATTTATTCTTCTTGATCCTTATAATCTAATAAGAGTTTCTGTATTTTATCAATGGTTGGTAGTACACCCTCTTTTCTAAATACAAATAAAATATATTTTACCATAAAAATTATAGTATTACACATTTTTATTCTATTTGAATTACCCGACAATCCAACAAATATATCTCGCCAATTTAAGTCCTTCAATTCATCTAACTCATAACGTTGTATCAAAGCTTGCCATATCAATTTTACACTTAAACAAAACAAAAATATATGTGAATATGTTTCCTTTTCCTGTTTACAGTACGAACATAAATTATCTTCAACAAATCCAAATCTAAATAAATGTTCTTTAGTATAAATTGCCCCGTGCAGCAACTTAATTTGAAACTCTCTCTGCTTCCCTATCATTAATGTTATTCGTGGTCTAAAAAAACATTCACTTAGTTCTTCATCTATATAATTATAATTATTTTGTCCATCCCTTATTTGTAAATCATATGACTTTTGCAATTCTTGAATAAAGTAATCATATATTTTTCTTGATGGTACATCCTTAAAACTTAATGTTTTTTCCAAAATATGTAAGTTTATATTATAATTAATTAAATCTACCTCACAAAATTGTATCAAACCTAGCTCATTTTTCCAATCTCTCGGAATCGCATGGTGTATATCAATTATTGTAAGAAATTCTCACCTGTCATACCATGGTTCAAAAAATATGCAACGGGTTCAACTTGTCCATTATCAATAATATGATTCAACATAACGATCCCTCGTTCGAATAACTCTTTATCAAATACCATCTTATTTTTTTAAATATATATGTTCCTATTATTCAAAATAATTGGATTCATACAACCATTATCATGCCTTAAATTATCAATCTCTTTCCAAGCTTTCAACATTTCCAAATAATAAGGTGGAATCTTCAAACTAAACTTCATCTTTTGCATTTCATAATCACATGAAAAAATTAGCCTTCCTCCCACTGAACTTAAGCAATAATCAAAAAATAACTTGCATCCCAAATTTCTTTCTCCATATAATAATCGTTTCACCCACATTATCCGCTGCGTTCCAACAAATAATTCAAAATTAATCATTTTTACTCCACCATAATTATAATTTTGATACATAATTTTTCTTTTTATACGATCTTTTCCTCCCATATAAAATCAAACGATATTTTCTCCACTTCTATATAAAGCCATAAGGGAACAACAAGGAGAGATGAAACATAATTCAACTTTGTTAATGCATACGTTTTCAATAAATACATTTTACCCATAATAGTCAAATCCCGTTGTTTCCACCAACCTAAAAGCTTTTTAATTTTACTTAATATTTCTTTATAGTTTAGATCGTCTTTTAATCTGAAATCGACCGAAAAATTAACACCTACAATTTTTACTTCCTTAACAAATTTTCCAAATAAAGGCCCATCTGGTTTCCCAGTTTCCTCACCCATATACATAAAATGTGTCTTTTCCTTATTAACTTTCAAGCCACTTACTTTTTCAAATTCTTTTTCAAAATATATATTGCAACCTTGTTATAGAGTCTATATCTTTCAAAAAAATTGTCATATCATCTGCATACAATACTTGTCTCATTTCATGCTTCCCAAAATGTATCCCTTTAATTATTTTGTCCCTCCTTACTTCATGTGCCAATCATTCTATTGCAACCAAAAACAAATATGGCGACAATGGATCACCTTGTCTGACACCCCTTTCTATATTAAAATAACCAGTAGAATTCCCCCCATTCATAATACAACTACTTGTACCATTATATAATATTTTCACCCAAGAACAAAATGAATCCCCAAAACCAAACAATTTTAACACTTTCAATAAATATTGATGGGATACAGAGTCAAAAGCTTTTTCAAAACCTACCGCAACCAGAAACCCCTGTCCTTGCTCCAAATGTTTAGAATAAAATAATATATCCTCTATTAATCGAACCGCTTCCCCAATATTCCTGTCTTTTATATATCCCACCTGATCATAATGAATTATTTCAATTAAAACCTTTTTAATCCTAGTTGCTAAAACCTTCGATAATATTTTGTAATCTACATTTAACAGCGTAATGGGTCTATAATTTTTAATATGCGTCGCATCTTTTCCCTCTTTCTCTATCAGTGTTATAGTCTCTTGTTTCTGAGATACCGTCAATTCCCCCCTTACAAATGTTTCATTTAATACTTCTACCAACAAATCCCCTAATATGGGCCAAAATGTTTCATAAAATTCCACCGTAAAACCATCATTTCCAGGGGATTTATTCCATTTCATTTCTTTCAAAACTTTAAAACACTCATCTTTCGTCATTTTACCTTCACATAATTCTTTATTCTGTTCACTTAACTTTAAAATATCATCAAAAAATAAACCATTATTTTGACCACTATTATTCCTCAAGGAATATAATTTTTCATAAAATTTCTTTATCTCTTTAAAAATGTCATTTTTATCTCTAGTAATTTCTCCATTTTCCTTATACACTTCTCTAATGACACTTTTCCTCTTATTTACTTTTAACAATTGTTCAAAATACTGAATATTATTTCCCCCTTCTTCAAACCAAGCTGCTCTAAACGAACTTTAATGCCCTGTCTAGAAAAATCATACAATTTATTCAACTTATCTTTTTTTCAATTTAATACTATCAATAACAAACCTAGTTGCCCCTTCGACTAACTGATTTTCTAAATCCTTAATTTCAGTCTCCAACGTCTCTATTTCAAGTTTACTTAATTTCGCCTTTTCACGTGAATATTTCATGGCGTATCCCCTCATTTTCATTTTTAAAAAATCCCCACAAAATAATTTATTCGAAATCCTAGGTCCCCATTAATTTTTCAATTCAAATATTCTATCATGCATCCCCTCAACAAAATGTTTATCCATACATAAACTATTATTAAATTTCCAATACGATTTTCCAAAAACGAACTTATCCACTAAATGCTGAAATTGCAATTTAATACCCGAATGATCCGGTGTTATCGATACCAAAATTTCACACTTATTTACTAATTTTTCTAAACTACATGATATAAACCAATAATCTAAACGACTTTGGACTAAGGGCGACCTTTGTCTAAAAGTAAACTGTCTAGCATTAGGATTCCTTTTCCTCCATATATCTTCTAAATCATATTTATTCAAAAATCTTATTAATACCTCAATAAACCTAGATTTTAATACTGTGTTTGGCCCTTCATGATCCATGCCTCCTTCCATTACAATATTAAAATCACCCCCTAATATTACTGAATAATCCTTGTCAAAAACTTCACAAATACCTATGTCTACCTTATTCAAAAAATCAACCTGTAATTGTACTTTATCTCTTGTAGGGAAATACACATTTCCCAACAAAAATTTAACCCCTTGTATTTCCCCTTTAAATTTAATGTACCTCCCTTCTCCATCTATTACAACTGCATCCCGTTTAAAATCTAAAACAGGAGAAAATAAAATAAGAACACCTCTACTGTGGTTTGACCCATGGCTAAAGAACATTGGCCCGCCCCATTCACTTTTCCACTGTTCTTCTACTTCTATAGTACTATATGTTTCCTGTAAAAAAGAAATATCACTTCCTTTACATTTACACCATTCAAAAATGCGTGTTCTTTTATCCTTATTCCGTAACCCTCTAACATTTAAAGTAATCCAAGAAAAATTCACCATTTTATTTTACATGTATACAAAGTCTTTAAATTGACCTCATAATCTGTTTCCCCCGTGACCATGTTTATACCAAAAAAATAACTACAACGAAACCTAACTAACGTATCAACAAACATATTGACTGTGAGCAGACCCCGACCCGTACACAACACACACACACCCTTCCCAACCCAACCATATAACAAATATAACCCACCATACGACATGACGATCAAGTAAAAAAACAACCAAAAACAGACTGCTATCTCGCAGCTCCTCCTCCTCCTCCCCCCTTTTTTCAGCTTAAAAAAAAAAAAAGAAGAAAGAATTGCCCACCCTATCTTCCCCGACGCAGCCCATGCAGGCTTGGTACGAACAGTCACGTCACGTTCACGTTCACGTCACGTAAAGGTTCTGTACCTTTTGTGAAACAGGTCACCCAAATCTACGAAGTGTTGGGTTACGTGACCCAACAGTTTGTTGATATACTATATGCAATTTATGAAAGCTCACGTAAATTGGCGCTTGCGTACAAAAAATGAATGTAAATTGTCGTTGAGAAGAGACTAATTCTCGGTATATTTAATCGTGAACGAACAAGTCCTACCTATACTGTTATACCAATTATAGGCGTACCCAGGCATGGGGGCAGGGGGATGGACACCCCCTACCCCCCCCCCCCCCCGCCCCTTACATAATTCTCAAGAAATGTCTTGGTCTCGGCCTCGAAATGTGTGACCGGTCCTGGTCTCGGCCTCGGCTGCGATCATTTTCTACGGACACCCCCTACCCACACTCCCCCGCTGACTTCAATTTGTCTGACGAAATACCCCCCCCCCCCCTACACCCACCCCTTGAAAAAATCATGGGTACGCCACTGCCTACAAGTAGCTAGTTCGGATGCCAAATACTTTAATTTATTTATTTAGTATTGATTGGTTGGTGTGATTAATTGATTGATTGATTGTTAAATTAAATGATTGATTTATAGATTGACTCGATTCAATCACCATAATTTAACACTATTAATCAAATCATTGTTTAATTACTTTTAAACTCATTACTCACTCACTCACTCACTCACTCACTCACTCACTCACTCACTCACTCACTCACTCACTCACTCACTCACTTTCACATGCAACGCCACTAACGCCCACGCGCAGACGTCCAGCAAACCGAAGGTCCGCTGCGTGTAGCATGCAGTTCAGCTGGAAATCAACATTTGCCAAAATCCACGCACGACACGTCTTTAGAAATACTCTAATAACAAGACAAATAATGCAAGTGGTATGGTTGTACATTACCTAAATGACAGAACTGCATATTATCGTCTCAGATTACTCTGAATTATGCACGTATATATTATAAACATAATGATTGAAATGATTTGATAAGGCGGTTTCGGCATTTTCGTCGACATTTTAAAATGTCTTTGTGCGTGTATGTCTAGTCTTAGTAACAAGCGCTTGCAATTTTAAAAATCTTGATTAAACACTCGCGTCACGTTTTGGTAGACGTGACGATTCGAGTTTTACTGGCATGGAAAACGACAAATTGTTGGGTCACTTTACCCTACACTTCGTAGATTTGGGGGACCTGTTTCACAAAAGGTACAGAACCGTTCACGTGACGTGAACGTGAACGTGACGTGACTGTTCGTACCAAGCCGCCCATGCATGAGTTATTTACAAATAATGTCCACTAGTCCCATGTCATACTATTATACTTTAAACACTGTATGCATCCGTGCCATGAATTCCTACGCCACAATACTATAGACCCTTAAAAAGGACTAAC
This sequence comes from Echinarachnius parma, assembly GCA_037951105.1. NCBI lineage: Eukaryota > Metazoa > Echinodermata > Echinoidea > Clypeasteroida > Echinarachniidae > Echinarachnius > Echinarachnius parma. The sequence goes on from JBAMJV010007478.1 coordinate 6,902, forward strand.
AGAATAAACAACATTTACATAAATTTAATGAACAGAACGTACACAAGGGCACTAACATAAATTATATAGCCCACCCATGAATGAACCTGTACCATAAATTCCTACGCTAACATACTATAGTCCCTTAAAAAAAAGACTATTACCAATAAAAAAAAAAAAGAACAACATTTACATGAATTTAGTGACCCAGAACGTGCCCTAATGAACCTGTGCCGTGAATTCCTACGCAAAATAACTAATTCAAATAAAATAATATACATATACATATATACACACACATATACATAATATACACACACACACACACGCACACACACTCACACACACTCACACACACCCACACACACACACACACAAACGCAACGTGTGTTGGGAGCGTTAAGGCGCGTCAGTTTAGATGGCACATACAGGGGCTTATTCCGAATGTACGCGTTTATAGAGGCTACAAGTTATATGCGTACAATGATGTGTACATCAAAGACGCGTCCGTAAACTGCGCCATTTCGATCTAACACGTGTTATGATTTCCGATTCCCACGGTCTAGTTTACCGCATTCCGCGCATTCCAGGAAATGGGTTAGTACAACCGCCTTGTTAACGTTTTTAACGCGACGCTACCCACCCTTTCGTGATGGGTGGGGGGGGGGGGGGGGTGGGGAGAAGGCCGGGGTGATGAGTCGCGTACGTTATTGTGCACGCCTTTTTTTCTGTATTTGTTAAGAAATTTATGTTTTCAATAAATGTTTTTGACAAATATTCGGGACCGTGTGTCGCCCCCTTCCGCCCCCCCCCTTAGCTACGCCACATCCATTACGGTGTCCCCCATCCAAATTTCCCTTTTTTATTATCATTTTGTTGCTTATTAGGTGGGCTGTACATCATACAGACCACCTCATAATTTCGTTAGAATTGCCTTTATTTATTTCTTTATTAGGTGGGCTGTACATCATACAGACCACCTCATAATTTCGTTAGAATTGCCTTTATTTCTTTATTATTATTATTCTTTATTTTTCTTATTTCCAATCACTTTTTTGTTACCAAGATAACTTGAAAATGGCTCAATCAAGTGCCTTGAAATTTGGCACACATATATATAGGCATATGGACAAAGCAAAATAAGGTTTTGAACCCTGACCTTGACTGATGACGTCATCTAGGCGCCATTTTGTAAAATTTTCTGAATATCTTCTCATGATCATATCTTCATAACGAAAAGTTGTTTCTCATTCATATTTATCATGATCAAGGTCAATATCCGTCCGGTCAATTTCAGGTCAAAAAACGCGCGCGCATGCGTACGTGCGCGCGTCAGCGCGCGCGCAAAATTTTAAAATGTTCAAAATCGTCGCAAATTCATTTTGGATACGTTTTAGGCCATTTTAAGCATTTTACGAAAAAACGCGCACACGCGCATGCGCTCGCGTTTTCGCGCGTACTGGCATTGTGCAACATAGAATCGCCGAATTTTCTCTGTTATCATATTTAGCCCATCTTTCCAAGCATTTTGATACCTTGTTCACCTTTTTCTGACTAGTAAAAACGCAATGAGCTTCCGTTCAAGAAACATGTCCGTGCGCGCGAGCTCTTGTAATACATAGCATATATGGGCAAAAACATGCCTATACAAAATTCATTGTAACTCTTCAGAATGGATGGGAACTCCCAAGTTTTTTTTCATATTTGGATAGATTATGAGTCGGAGATATGATTTCATGTCTCATTTGACCCTCAATTAACTCATGGCGTCATCATAACGGCCTTCCAACTCAAAATTTCAATTAGCATATTATGACGTCAGCATATTTTTGGAAAATTTATTGTATCTCTGTAAATGTTGATCGATTTTCTTCCAAATTTTGATATGTTCTAGCTCAGACAATTTTCTACAAATGTAATAACCACGATTTTTCATTTTGACAAAGGCATCATGGCGTATTTTTGCGATTTAAGGAGGCATGTCATTTTTTAACATTTTGCGTGTATTCTCTATGGGACATGACTTTTTTTCAAAACTGGATTCTACATTCCCGTCTTTCGCGACCAATATCTTCTTCGTTTTAGCTTCGTTTACGCTGAACTTTGAGTATGTTGTAGCTGAGACAATAAGCTATCTCAAATGAGCCCTTGATTATGTCTTTAATTTTAGTTCGACCAGCCCACCTATACTTGTTCTAAACAAGTATTACAATTCTAGTTATTATTATTCTTTATTTTTCTTATTTCCAATCACTTTTTTGTTAGCAAGATAACTTGAAAATGGCTCAATCAAGTGCCTTGAAATTTGGCACACATATATATAGGCATATGGACAAAGCAAAATAAGGTTTTGAACCCTGACCTTGACTGATGACGTCATCTAGGCGCCATTTTGTAAAATTTTCTGAATATCTTCTCATGATCATATCTTCATAACGAAAAGTTGTTTCTCATTCATATTTATCATGATCAAGGTCAATATCCGTCCGGTCAATTTCAGGTCAAAAAACGCGCGCGCATGCGTACGTGCGCGCGTCAGCGCGCGCGCAAAATTTTAAAATGTTCAAAATCGTCGCAAATTCATTTTGGATACGTTTTAGGCCATTTTAAGCATTTTACGAAAAAACGCGCACACGCGCATGCGCGCGCGTTTTCGCGCGTACTGGCATTTTGCAACATAGAATCGCCGAATTTTCTCTGTTATCATATTTAGCCCATCTTTCCAAGCATTTTGATACCTTGTTCACCTTTTTCTGACTAGTAAAAACGCAATGAGCTTCCGTTCAAGAAACATGTCCGTGCGCGCGAGCTCTTGTAATACATAGCATATATGGGCAAAAACATGCCTATACAAAATTCATTGTAACTCTTCAGAATGGATGGGAACTCCCAAGTTTTTTTTCATATTTGGATAGATTATGAGTCGGAGATATGATTTCATGTCTCATTTGACCCTCAATTAACTCATGGCGTCATCATAATGGCCTCCGAACTCAAAATTTCAATTAGCATATTATGACGTCAGCATATTTTTGGAAAAGTGATTGTATCTCTGTAAATGTTGATCGATTTTCTTCCAAATTTTGATATGTTCTAGCTCAGACAATTTTCTACAAATGAATAACCACGATTTTTCATTTTGACAAAGGCATCATGGCGTATTTTTGCGATTTAAGGAGGCATGTCATTTTTTAACATTTTGCGTGTATTCTCTATGGGACATGACTTTTTTTCAAAACTGGATTCTACATTCCCGTCTTTCGCGACCAATATCTTCTTCGTTTTAGCTTCGTTTACGCTGAACTTCGAGTATGTTGTAGCTGAGACAATAAGCTATCTCAAATGAGCCCTTGATTATGTCTTTAATTTTAGTTCGACCAGCCAACCTATACTTGTTCTAAACAAGTATTACAATTCTAGTTCATTTTGTTATGGTTAACGACCCTCTCCTCGTATTGTCAATAGCGACCCTCATTCCATATTATGAATAAGCGACCCTCTTCTCGTATTATGACTAACGACCCTCATTCCGTATTATGAGTAGCGACCCTCTTCTTGTATTATGACTAACGAGTAACGACCCTCATTCCGTATTATGAGTAGCGACCCTCATTCGGTATTATGAATAGCGACCCTCTTCTCGTATTATGACTAGCGACCCCCATTCTGTATTATGAGTAGCGGTCCTCTTCTCGTATTATAAGTAGCGGTCCTCTTCTTGTATTATGACTAGCGACCCTCATTCCGTATTATGAGTAGCGGTCCTCTTTTCGTATTATGAGTAGCCGTCCTCTTCTCGTATTATGACTAGCGACCCTCATTCTGTATTATGAGTAGCGACCCTCTTCTCGTATTATGACTAGCGACCCTCATTCCATATTATGAGTAGCGGTCCTCTTCTCGTATTATGACTAGCGACCCTCATTCCGTATTATGAGTAGCGGTCCTCTTTTCGTATTGTGAGTAGCGGTCCTCTTCTCGTATTATGACTAGCGACCCTCATTCCGTAGTATGAGTAGCGACCCTCTTCTCATATTATGAATAGGGATCCCTATGAATAAAGACCCCGATTTTGTATTATGATTAGCGACCCTCTATGTTTCATTATGCAGGGTGTGTGCCTGGTAGATGGGGACCTCCAGACTGCCATGGGATATGTGACAATTGCTACAACGGAGGAGTTTGTGATGATAAGACGGGGCGATGTATCTGCCCAAACAACTTCAAAGGTCCAAATTGTCTCACAAGTAAGTTATGCACAATACCATCTACATAACATTCCTTTATTTTTATATCAAGATTCCACATTATATGCTTTTAAAGCTAAATAACAGTATTGGAACAACATATTGAAATTAACACTTTTATTACCTACCATGTGTTAGAATAATATAATTCATAATCATGTTAATGTAAAGATTTTATAAAAAATGCTTTGAAATAGACTGAATTATGAGCAATAGAACCAAACACAATAATATTTAGCACCTACACTTGAAATTCAACTGCATGTACGCTTAGTGCAAAAGCTGCAGTTACGCGGCTTGCGGGCTGTTTTTGCGTTAGCGTGCTTCACTCTATCAGCGCGGCTGAGAAGGGTGAACAAGAGGTGATTTTTGAAATATTTTTAAAATGTTTTTATTGAAGAAAATCAGTACAAAATCACAATATTTACATGTAATTATTCATTTGAAAAACAAATTTACAAAATCAAGTGAACACAATTGAATAAAAAAATAAAATAAAAAGGCAGCATCCAAATACAACGAGACAACCAAAGGGAACAAGAATGGCAGGTCCTTACTCCCTCCGAGAGACAACACGACCCCGCGGTCAAACGAGCGAAAACCCCGCCAGGTCAGGGGCCAGAGGAGAGGGGACAGACTTCATTATGTGCTTGATCGGTGTTTCACCCCAGATTGTCTAAATTAGTACACGTCATCCAAGTCATAATCATACCTTCATTGATTCATTCATTCATTCACAACAGAGTTATTTCATGCAATACACATACATACATTATAACAAAATGAAAATGAAGCCTGTTCCCAATACCAAACAGGAACCCAAACCCAGCGGAGCAGTCAACCGCGCAACCGGCGAGAGCATGCTGAAGCCCAGGGAGAGTAACGCCCGCCACAATATCAACAAGTAGGATATAGGTCACCCAAGGTGTCTCTGTATAGCATAAATAATACTTATTGCGTTGTATACATACATACACAATAGTCTTTTTTCTTTTACTTAATACATGTTATGAAAGGCAGCATACAAAATATTTACAATGTAATACTGTAGAAAGTATATGAGTAAATCAAGTAATAATTGGCCCTTGCATTTAAAATCACTAAAATAATACTTCTTGAAATCCTACTTATTAAACAATAAATAAATACAAATCAGGAAGGTAGTCAGTTTGATTAATTTCCTTCAGTAATCCCCAGTGATTTATTACAAACATGAATAATAAAGGGATAAACAAGTGTATATTATAAAGGAAAACAATTATAAATACTAGTACATATACCAATGGTCGGTTTTCCAATGAAACAATAATAATCATAATTTGACATACGCATTTAACATTCGACTTCCTAAGAGTTTCACTTTTCCATTTTGTTTATTAAAAAAAATAACTAAATGCCAGTGTAAAAAATTAAATAATATAACATCAATAACTAGTCAAATTTCAAATTTCCATTTCCGAAAATGAGTCGGAAGCTTGTTAGCTTTTTTGGCAATAGAATAATCCAAATACTTATTGATAGTAATGTATGCTTTATAGCCTTGAAAATTTGGTGTTTTATTTTGAAATTTACAAATATAAATATAATATTTTAATAAAAGAAACAAGTATGTAAGGAATTTATCAGAATCATAACCAAACATTTGTTCAAATGTAGAAACATCAATTGCTTATTAATTTTCTGAATAATAACCCTCAACGTTTCATCCCAAAAGGGTTTTACAATAGGACATTCAATAAAGAGATGTGTTATAAGTTTCAGGGGCTGTCTTACAGAAGGAACAATTGGGGGATTATTTTCTTTTAATCTCATACAAAAAATCATTCAAACCTATCGCTCTATGAAATAATTTGAAATAAAATGAACGAATACGTGTACTTATAGTGCATTTAAAATTATTTATATGAGTTTTTTCCCAATTCACCTGATCACAATCTTGAAGATCTTTCCCAAATATTATTAGTATTTCTGGAACACATGGTTCTAACATGACACTATATGCATATTTTGGGATTTTCTGAGTTGTAAAAAGTTTAATTCTAATTTCATCAAATATTCTATCTGGGGTTAAGTCAGAGGAGACCAACCACTCATTTGGTATATTTTTCAATAAGAAATTGTATTTCCTCCTATCATGTGCAATAATATAGGTTTTCTCGGCCAGTTTTGTAAGCTTCTCATTCGTCATTGAATTTCGCGAAACTGAGCTGAAGGCTTGCAATTGTGGTTACATTTTGTACGATTTAGCTCTTCGGTCAAGTGATTTACCCCTTTTAGCATTCAATTTAAAGAACACGCTATTTGCATTCAATTTCGCCAACGGCTTTCACAGAAGGTGGTATTACGTATTCACAAATTCTCTGGCTTTAAATTGAATGACAATTTTACGAAATAGAAACACGTTTTAAATCGAATGCAAATAAAATGTTTTCGAATGATCGTTTTATGAATTCGAATGCTAAAAAACGAATATGAACTGCAAATTACAGCTGCGGTGACAAAATCGGCGAAATTGAATGCACACAAAATGAATTCGTGTGGCCAACTTACGAAATTGACCGAAAAATCCTATATTAAAATCAAGAATAAGCTCTTCAAACAATTTATGACCAGGATGGGGAGGGTTATGTAAATCACTAATATAAATAAATCCTCTATTTAACCAATCTTGGTATAAAAAGTAGTTTTATTAAACCAAATACACTGACAAGAACCAATTGAAGAAAAGGCTCTATTAAAGTCAATTTTAGCAAAATTCTCTCTAAATATATACCATGTTCCGAGGGATTCTGCTTATTGACTTGAGGTTAATTTATTCCAAATATTATCAGGAGCATAAGATATTCATAACATATTTTTTTATCACTAAATCTATTCAAAATAGAAATTTCAACCAACTTCCACAAACTTTCATTGTTATCATCAAGAAGCATTTTGACCCATGACATTTTTTGTGCAACAGAAAAAGTATATGGGTCAATCATTCGTAAACCACCCACATAAAAATCATAACACATGAGTTGTCTTTTGACCCTATCATTGCCACCACTCCATATACATTTAAACAATATTGTATTTAATTGTGTAAACAATTTATTTTGTATTTTAATACATAAAACAGAGAAGAAGTGAAGGGGCTGAGGCAACAATAGGGTCTTTATGACACAGATCTTCCCGACCAGGGATAAATTTCTTACACGCCAGCAATTTAGGGTATTTTCAATGGATTTAAGCTTTGTCTTATGATTAAGTTCATATAACTAACTAATATTCAAAGAAAAATGAATGTCTAAAGTTTTACAAGTAAAATTATTCCACTTCAAACCTTAAAAAAAAAATGGAAATAAGTGAAAACCCTTCTTGGGTCCAATCCATATTGCTTCTGATTTAGAAATATTAAGCTTACAACCAGAGCTTTCAGAAATAAGGATTTGAAAGATTTATTGGATCCATCAATAAAACAAGTAGAGTCATCTGCTAATAAAGTAATTTTCAAGTCATTCTTTTCAAGTGGGATACTCTTGATATCAGGGTTTTGTCTAATAGCAAGAGCCATAGCAGTTTCAATAACTAATCAAAACAAATATGGTGATATTGGACACCCTTGAAAATACCTCTTTCCATATCAATTGGTTTGGTCAAACTTCAATAATTAGATACATAACCTTTTCTACCAGAATAAAATACTTTAATCCAATTAATAAATGTATCGCCAAAATTAAAATGTGTTAGTACACGAAGAAGAAACTCGTGCGAAACACTATCAAAGGCTTTTTTAATGTCCAAGAGGAGGATTGCACCAGGAATATTATTTAATTCTGTATATTCAATTATATCATTAATCAACCGAATATTGTTCGCAATATTCCTACCCTTAAAAAAACCAGACTGGTCGAGGTGAATCAATTGTAAAAGACATTTTTTCAAGCGATTTGCTAAAGTTTTGGCTAAAATTGTATAATCTACTGTTAAAAGGGATATAGGTCTAATATTTTTCAAATAAAAAATGTCTCTATCTTTTTTAGGGATCAAAGTTATAACCCCATTTCTTTGAGAAGATGACATTTATTTAGCCCATTCTGCAAAGAAAAATTAACTGAATTTACAAGCATATCACAGAGGTCTTTCCAACATACAATATAGAATTCTACAGGCAAGCCATCCAGACCTGGTGATTTATTATGTCTCATTGAAGTAAGTGTCTTATAAAATTCCTGTTTAGAAATAGGTTTTTCAAGAAAATTCTTATCAACCTCATTTAATTGAGGGATTTCAACAGAGTCCAACAAATTATCCATTATACTCTCTAAATTATTACCATCACATTGCTTCCTATACATGGCTTTATAAAATTAATGAATTTCTTCCAGGATCGAGTGCTGATTTACAATAATATCATTGTTCTCATTTTTAATCTAAAATTTTTGTCTTCTCTCCAGTTCTTTTTTCTAAGTTACAAAAATATCTAGAGCTTTTTTCTCCTTCTTCGGCCCAACGAATTCGTGAGCGAATAATTAAACCTTGGGTTTCTTCATCTAAGATATGATTTAAAGCTTGGAGTAAAACGTCCTTTTCATTGAGAAGCTCATTATTATGTAAATCAGCACTTATTTCTTTTTCTACCTCTTCTAATTCTTTCAACAATTGTTTTTTAGCAAAATTCTTTTTGTTTCTCTTTGCATGCACAATATTCTTTACAGGTACCAGTAATTGTGCATTTAAGAGAGTCCCATAAAATATTAGGATTACAATCACTCTCTGAATGAATTAATTTAAATTCTTCTATCTTTTCCTTAACAATTTTAATAAAATCTACATCATTATGCAAATACTTCCAATTTCAATTCCAAAATCCTGGACCCCTTATTGGTTGAACACCTTTAAAGTTTAATGTAACAAGAGAATGATCAGACTGAATTCCTGGCAATATTTTTGATTGTAACCAATTAGTAACACAATTGTCTGAAACAAGAATAAAATCAAGTCTAGACAGCACTTTGGGTTTTTTCTGATGTCTTGTATATTGCTTGAGGTTTGGGTGAAAACTGCGCCAAATGTCACAAAGATTAAATTCTTCCATTAATGTTATCAGCATTTCACTTGCTCTAATGTTTGAGTGAATGTCCCTGCCCCCTTAAAGGAGGGGGAAAATCCCGGCTTTGATTCAGGTTCATAGCTTTAAATATGTGCCTTTATTGATATACCACACTCTTTTTTTCAAAGAAATCTTTAAGTTGGGAAAAAAAGGTAAATTTCATGCAACTTTTTTGCTTTATTTCGCATCGGCGTTCCATGCTCCTAAAAAAAGACATTTATAGCAGAGCGGGAATGTGCGCACGTGTCACCCGATTCATGACATCACATGCAGACCGCAACGCGGAGGAATGTGCATTGTTTACATGCAGAGCCTATGACTTGCTTGTAAAACAAACTCGTTTTTGCTTGTAAATTGAGGTTTTACTGAAAATGCTTAAGACTTGCTAAGAAATGAATTGTAGCAGGATGCAGCTACACATCTGAGTGTATATCGTCCATGATATAAACCTGAACAAATGTTTGCAAATATTGAAACAAATGGAAATAATATCTCTGTGTCAACGTGAGTATTGCACTCAGCGTGTACGTCTATGACCGAGCTAAACTGCGATTGCCTGCAGGTGACGTCACAAAGATGACGTCATTTTTTGTTCGCCCGGGACTCAGTTTTTTTACGGGGGTTCCGAAAGTGAATTTACAAGTAGATTTTTTTTATTTTACCGGGTTTTCCCACGAGGAAAATAATATTTTTCTCGTGGGAAAACTGATACTAATACAAACATATTATGTTTGTATTAGTAATCTTCATGAAAATCTACCTTAGATACAGTAAAACCCAATTTTGAGGCAGTTTTCTTGTCACCATACCTTTAATGATCGAAGGGACCTAAAACACTATTAAAATCACCAGCACATAAAATAGAAGTATAATTAAATTGTTTTACTTTACTAAAAATGTCAAGAAAGAAATTGGGGTCATCATTATTTGGACCATAAAGATAAATAACAAATTAAGGGTACATCATTAATACTGGCAGATATTATCAAATATCTCCCATTACTATCAATATACAATGAATTACAAACCATTGACACATGATCGCGAATTAAAATGGCTACTCCTCTACTATTTGACTGTATGACTAGAAAACCATGCCTTTTCACCCCATTGTTGTTTCCATAAATGTTCATCTAATTTAGAGGAGTTGGTTTCTTGAAGAAAGATTATATCACTTTCAAGAGATCTTAAATAATGAAATACTTTACGTCTTATTACATAATCTTGAATACCCCTGCAATTAAAAGTAACTAATTTAAGATTCATATTAGTAACATGGGGAATAACACTAACATAAAACTCTCAGAGAGCAATAAAGTAACAGAAATATATGGGAACAAATTACTGCCAACACAAGAAGATAAGATTCAATGAAGGTCAATACAAACACAAATAAAAGCTGCAACAAATTGGAAGCTGCATCAAAATTGAGAAAAAAAACATGATTGCAATAACAATAATTACAAGGCAAGCAAATAAGAGCGCAAGTGCACAAGGTAACACGGCCAGGGCTTCAAATCACAAAACAGCCCAGGCCAAGGGTGCACAAGCAAAAGCAAAACGCGCATCGTCGAGCCAAAATTCACACCATACAAAGGCTTTGTGACCCTATGTGGTATGATCACCTTCTTTGAAACTTAAAGTGTAATCTGGTAATGGTAAAATAACGAGTTAAAAAATAAACGCATGTTTACACATATTTAAAGCATAGCAAAATTGTAATTTTCACAGTCTGTCTCTAAATCAGTTCGCTTTATATAATACAAAATCTTTCACTAAAAATGTATTCCTTTTAGACAACCTAAATTAAAATCAATCTAAAGAAATATTCTGTCTTTTGTTTTTCCATTCATTTAACAACAATAAAAAAAAAAAAATCTTCAGGACTTTGTAAAATCATTACATTTCCCCGGCATTTTCCTTGTAGTTCTGTCCGGACACTAAATCAGCTGTAGTCTCCTTTCCAGGCCCAACCTATTGTTGTTTGCCTTTATTTAACTGGACTATGAGTTAGCTGTAATCTCCTTCCTATACCTATAGCTTAATCGTTGTAGCAAAGTTAAAGTGATACCTGTAAAGTGTCAGATATTGCACAAAATGACATTTGAGACTTCAATCCTATATCAATATCATTGTAAAATGCAATTGAAAGATTTGTAAAAGTTTAAAAGAAAACGAACACTGTTTACCTAGTGAAAAAACGAATATTGAGTTCATATTTTATCACCGAATACTGATGGTCTGCCATACATTTGTCGCAGTAATAATCATCCGTTTGAGATATTCGCACCCGTGTATGTTTACAGACGTAGTACAGAATTCATGGAATTTGCGCTCGCTGGGTTCAAAGTTCAATCTTCGGAATGTTCCCACGCGTGCTGCATCTGGACGCGTTTAGCTACGACTATTGTACTTTTTATCAAAACCTTTTCAAATAATGATTTTCAATGATAATTATCTTCATACCAAAGGGACATTTGAAAAAATCTAACCCTATTTTATTCTTCTCTTACCATCAAATTTTCAATCAATGCATAATTCCGGTACTATCCTACGGGGCAGAGACTTGGGCAACAACTAAGAAATTGGAAAAGAAGCTTAGAGTCACAGAAAGAGCAATGGAGAGGATTATGGTAGGAGTTACAAGAAGAGACAAGGTCAGAAATGAGGACTTAAGAAAGAAAACAAATGCCAGGGATATCATACAGGAAATAAAAACAAAGAAATGGAGATGGGAAGGCCACCTTGCAAGACGTAAAGATAATAGATGGACACATAATATAACTAACTGGACACCAATAACACACACCAGACGAAGAGGCAGACAGAGTAGACGTTGGATGGATGACATTAAAGAATTTGGGGGTGTTACATGGATGCGACTAGCACAAGATAGAAGAAGATGGAATGGTGATTAAGAGGCCTTCCTTCTGCAGTGGAGAGACATAGGCTAGATAGATAGATAGATAGATCAAAACCGTTGATCAACGCTTTTCAAATAATGATTTTCAATGATAATTATCTTCATACCAAAGGGACATTTGAACAAATCTAACCCTATTTTATTCTTCTCTTACCATAAGCTAAACAACACGGCAGAAGACAAACGAGGAAGCTCCAAGAATTGTTCGTGGAGTTAGACACTTTACAGGCATCACGTTAAACAATTGGCAGGTTTCTTTCCAGGCCTAGTATAATCTGTATTGTTAACTGCACTCCTCTGCCATCTTGACCACTGTCTGCTTGTACTTTGTAGTAAAACTAAAAAGAAAATCAGCTGTACATCATACCAAGCTGAGTACCAGGTATTACATTTAGAAAAAACGTGAATAAATAAACAATTGTTACCGATTCTCGTGGGAATCTGGCCCAGCTGGGTTCTTGCAACAAATTCACATTTAACAACAAACTGGATCGCTTTCTAGTTTTCAGCAAAAATCTTTAGGAAAACTCCTTTCCAATTACAGGAACAGCTTAAATCATGTTGTAGCCTGGTTTGTACATTCAGGAAGCTGTTATCACTTTTACAGCCTCATCCCTGGAGCACAATCTATCTGGGAAAGCAAAAAATGGGCGGTTGCCTTCCTCCTTAAGACGACGAAGCATCTGGGATTTCTTTTTGCGGAGCTGGATGATTCTCCTGGACAAATCTTCAGCAACATAGGTGGGCCGTTCGCGATACATGGACTTTGTGCTCTTCAGTTGTTCTATTGCAGCCTTCCTCACTCTCTCCCTCACAACAAAGCTGCTAAATGAAATGTGGATCCTCCTTGGTGGTGCTGGACGAGATGCATCCTTCTTCGGTGGCTGTAGGAAAGTTGGTGTGCGATGGCATATTTCTATGCCCTTTATGTCCTCCTCCCGACAAACAAAATGAAAGAAATCACTTACTGTTTTGTAGCAATCTTCCTTGACCATCTCCCCAATGCCGAAGAGAACTTAGTTATTTCGCCTAGAGCGATTCTCTATGTCATCCAACTTGATTTCAAGTTTTTCATTTTCTAGCTTCAGGTTTTTGACAGTGTCTTGTAGCTGTGCAATGTAAAAATTGACACCTTCGAGAGCTTCGTCGTGTTCAGATACTTTCCTGGGTTTTTTGTATTTATTTATTTATTTATTACGGTATATAAAAGACTGAACAAAAAGTCCATGGACTAAAACAGTTCAGTTTACATGAATGATTACATACATAATTAAAATACACATTATACAAAATCATAAGTTACAACAAACAAAAACTAATGGACTTTAAGTATAAAGATAAGATTATTGCGTTAACAAACAATTATACTAATTAACGACCAAATTAATGACCTAAAAACGAAAATTATGTGCAATATAAGTCTATCCAATAATGTAACAGTGGAGTGTAAGAAATAGGACTATAGGTTGAAGACATCATATTAATAGAAAAACAAGTTGCATACAGGTCATATATTATATTACATTATCATATCAAGTTATTACAAGTTTTGATTGATTGTGTGAATCATAGATGGTATAGCGGACATTTTGTATCGTTGTGTTCGAGTTTGAGGTACATTCAAGTGATTAGAGTTCCGAAGAGCTCTACCAGAAGTGTTCTGCCGAGTATCAGGCAAGAAGTGGCGATGGCGTTGGGAATCGAGCAGGGATTTGGCAAATCTGGTAATGATCGTGCTCCGTCTGTCGACAAGAGTATCAACTTGGAATGTTGCGCAGAGTTGATCATATGGCAGCAAATCTGGGTAGGCGATCATGCGAAGAGCCCTCTTCTGAACGCGTTCCAAGCATATCTCCTGGTCTTGTGTGATGCTGGAGGCCCAGACTGGCGCACCATATTCAAGCATGGGAAGTATGTACATCTTGTACACTGTGACGAGGTCCGGTTTAGGTACACCATTTCGTTTCAGCTTTGTGAGGATGTACAGTCGTCTTGAGGCATTCGTGATAAGACGACCAACATGTTCATCCCAACGAAGATCGTTCTGTATGATGACGCCAAGAAGATTCATGGAGGAAACCACTTCTAACTGGAGTGGTAATGTCACCCAGTTGTTTGTCCAACAAGTGCTCTATTCTTGCATCCGTACGCTTCTCAAAATCGGCAAAGAAAGTCGTAAACCACATGGGAGGAGCATCCACTGGCATGTGTAGCTTCTCACAGCGGTCGCTGGCTGTTCGTCGCCGGGGAGCGTCGGGTTAGCAGCGTCAACGTGCATGGAGTTCGCTGAGTCGAGCGAAGCCGTTCTCTATTTTTGGGGGCAGGGAGAACCCAAGGGAGAATCAGATGATTTCTCCATTCTTGCAATAATCAGAACACAGTCACAGAATCAATGTTTGCACAAGTTCATATACACCAATTTACCACTTGGCTCGACGTCTCGGATCACGCGCGGTCCCAATTGCGGACATGACGATCTCAAGAGGTGAAATATTTAAAGGGGTAGTTTAGTTTTGGTAGAGAGGGCGCTGCACATCGCAATTTTTTTGTGAGGTAATTAAAAACTGAGTGTCAAATTTGAGAGAACATGCAATTTTAATGGCAGAATAAACTTTATTTGGTCGAAATCGGCCCACAAACGGCTGAAATATCAATAAATGTATCTGATCTTATAATTATTTGGGGCCCAAATAATTAACGGTTTTTTCAAAAAATTCAAAAAATGCAAAAAATGCTTCCACTTTCTCAAAAAATTTCGAAAGTGTTATTTAAGTAGTTGTTGATGTTCTCTCTATAAAATCAGTCTGGTAATAAAACATCACATGCATTATTGTCTATGGAAAATGGTTGAAACTGACGCCTTTAAAAAAGCGCCCTCTCGTGATCAAAATGGCTCTTTTTGAATGATAACATGCTTTTTACTTAGTCATTTTGCAAGTTTGTATACTTTTCGAGCATAGTGGAGTTATTACTATTAGTTTTGAAGGTTATTGTCCAGGTTTGGTTACTAAAGTTCAGCCTTACCAAAACTAAAGTACCCCTTTAACTTTCCCATGCTATTTGGCTTGACTTTCCTAGTAAATAATGCAACAAACTACTATATTTGCCATAAAAGAGATCTAGTAACTTTGTCGAAATCAAGAGTACTCATACATTAGCTCTCCAGTGCTTCTCTCATACTTTGTTGTATTGGGATTACAAATAAAAGCATGGGACAGGTTTGGTTTTTGCATTTCCCTTTCGTTAAAAGGATAGTTACAATCTAAGTATTTTGAGTTTTGTCATAACTGTGTACAAAGTTAGTGCAATGGGTCTGCTTATAGCACTTTTCGCTCATTAATCGGCCAACATCAATACATTACACTTTCACACAATATGCTTAGTGGAGATATAAAATCACAGTAATACACATTTAATCAAGTTATCAACTATTCATCACTTTGTGCATAAGTCAACAAAGTTACTAATAGGCGGAGGGCCAAAGTCGAAAAAAGTAACTTTAGGTTGCCAGATCTCCACAACAAGTTTAAACCGATTTTAATTTCAAGTATTTTTAATGAGACAAAATAATTCAGAGGTCTCCCTCAAAAAATTTGTTGCGAACACCTCCAAATCCAAGATGGCGTCCAAAAAAGCAGTCATTTTGTCTTGCTATAGATAATTGGCAAAATTTACCAAACGACACCTTAAATCAGCATTATTTTGCAACCATGTTAAAGACAATATAATTTCCTATAATCTGATACCAAACACCAAGGGTTTCAGGATATGTAACACGGTCAATTTTAGCCCCAAACTCAAATTTTAGGCATTTTTTCCCAACAATATGAAATTATTGATTTACATAATTACGCATAAATCATTAATTGTATTAGAAGTTGAATTAATACTTTTCAAAAAACTGTCCAATTATATCGACAATACTCTGTGAAAATTCCAAGTGTGTACCGTATCTGAACAAAAAGTTATAGTACTTGGAAGTCAGCATTTGATATCGACAAAACGGGTAGTTTTGCATGATTTCTCATGCTGTACAGGGTGTCTCAAAAATGTGTAATCTTGATTATACGATTTGTGTACCAAATGATTGCGTGCGTCAATCTCGGGACACCTTCAATTCCAGTTATGAAAAATCAACAAAACCACCATTTCCTGTAATATGATGAATATTCTACCATCATTAATTAATCCGCGTAGATGTCGTGTCTCTCTTGTATTTTGTTTAAATGCATTTATCATAAATCAAACGCTAAAAATGAATTCCACTCCACATGGAGCATTCCAGTCAGCTGCATACTGACGCGCCTGCTAAGCATATTGCGAATTCGAATCATACTGGGTGCCCATGATGTATTTAAAACATTGTCAAGATCATGTTCATTATATTGAGTAAGTGTCTTACTGAAGTACACAATATGCGGGACATAATATGTGCATAGCGTATCTAGATTCGAACACCATCTTGATCGCAAGGCACGCACCCTTCATGCCAATCATATCTTAGTACATGTACCTGGAGACCATAAAGGTCTATACAAATTGGCTGACTTAGTATTAACACAAAACAAACTTAATTGCTAAACCAATATGTACACCACCGAAAAGCCTTAAGCAAGCCGAATGTTTATTTTTGTGCATTACACTGTACTCGTGTAACCATGGTAACAACAGCCGATTATGGACAGAAATATACCAAATCGCCAAATATTTATTTTAAAAACTTAAAATTAGCAGGTAAACGGTGTCATTTTACATGTGATTTGTTTTCCTTCATGTTCACGCGAAAATTAGTGTGCATAATGCGGCTTGTAGTAGCAAGATATATGATTTATTGTCCTTCTATTGTTGTTGTTACTATGGTTACAAATGTACAAGGTGGTACAAAAAGTTACTGTACGATAAACATATAGCCTATTCAAAGTTTTCTTCGAACCCTGAAAAAGTCTAGCTAACTGTGGTGTTCCGAATAATAATCATGTTAAAAACATAATTATCAAGATATGGTCGGTCCAACTATAAAGGACGCGCGCCTCTCATTCGAATATTGCACTAAATAGTGCACTTTGCATACCGTAAATGTTTGAATAGAAGCGCTATGGTACATGGCTCTGTACGTTGTCTTTAAAATAGCGTCAGCTGAGTCCAAAAGTAGGAAGTTTCCCGAGACGTTGAACGCAATTTAAATGTGAATGATAATGAATATTGATGATGAATAATGACTACTAAATGTAAGTTGGTTTACAGGAAGCTTGCGATTTAAATAAACGATTGTATCAAAAAGGGTATTATATAAGCGATTACTGATTCGAATTCCTTACTATAATGCTGTTCTAAGCCACCACTATTAACAAAGGCTAAGTCTTGTATCGGGACTATTATCTTTACTGCATGATTGTGGAAAAACAATGTTTCGCTTTACGTGCTCATAGGGAAGTATATACTTGTAAGTAGCTTTTCGCATTCGCACTTCCCTTGGTCTGAGTGTTTATGAAGAAAATAGATAGTAGCAAGAGGGTGAGACATTTTAAAAATGAAATTTCAAATGAATGGCAAACAATAACACATTGGATATTATGATGGGTCTCATCAACAAGAGTCATATATAAATTAAGTCAACATCTTAATGTATATAAAATTCAATGTTACATTTTTTAGGTCTTTAAGGAGATTTAGACTCCATGCAGACAATAGAATATCAACACCCGATATTAATTCAATTACTATGTAACAGTATATTTAGATGAATCCCCAGAGTTGAATATAGGGATAATCATCATCGAGAAGTCGTGCCCTCAGCTCAGTATATAGAAAACAAAAACGAGCGAATCGTTTACTAGAATCGCGAATGTTTCTTTATTTTTTTCCATATGATGATACCTTAAATGAATCGTAAATAAAGGTTGTTCTTGGCAACCATTGATGCTTGCCCGACATACATTCAGCTTGCTTGACGAAATAGCAGCTGACGGTGCAGAATGTATTCTGTCAACGATTAACGAAAGAAATTCAATGATGTCCGATTTAACTTGATATTCAAGCAGGGGGAAATTCTATTCCATCTATTGTCATACAATGGGATCGTGAATAAGTACTTAGCGAATCATTGCTTGTCTTTTGTTAATCATTGAAAGACCAAATTTTGCACCAGTCAGCTGCTATTCCGCCAGGCAAGCTGAATGGAGAGCGGGCAAGCATCAATAGACTGCTTCTGTAATGTATGCAAATAATATGCGTATGACATAAGACTCTCCGTTGGCAAGCTTAACAATAGTAACTAGGTCCGGCAAGCTAAGATTGCCGGAGCTTGCCGGACATAGTTACTATTGTTAAGCTTGCCAACGGGGAGTCTGACGTCATACGCCTACTATTTGCAGAAGCGGTCTATTGTTGCCATTAACAGCCTTTATTCAAGAATCCATGATATTGTATAATCATAGATGGAATTCAAGAAAGACACGTTCGTGATTCTATTGTGCCTCCAGTCTTAACGTTATTGCATGAATATAAACAGTGTTGTGTTGTTATTTCTTATATTCCTGTACTAAGGGCATGCCTTCTCGAAGATGAGTATCCCTATGCTCAACTGGGAAAATTCATATGAATATAAAAATGCACTAATGATAATTGATCATTTACCATTCTTAACAAACACAATCCAAACAAGGCGATAGCCGTAAAGTGTCTCGCCCACTTGCGCGCACTTGACCTCATTTGACCTTTGACCTACTTATGTGACCTTTGACCCCAGAATATCATGGAGGCCAATGTAGGTCCTCTACCAATCAAGTTTGGTTACAAACAGATGCAGGGTTGGAAAGTTATTCAAATTTTCGTAAGCGTCACGGACAGACGGACGGACAACCAGACGGACGGACGGACGCAATTTGAATCCCTTAGTCTCCCTCCACCTACGGTGGGCTCGACAAAAACAAACCCTAACCCTAACCTAGACATCATTTTTGTATGTACATAGATCAAATTTTACAAAGATCGAAATGCGGTGTGATATTATTAGCACATTTAAGTTTCACCTATAATGTTTTCATATCCGATGTAAATATTTGTTGTCCGCAATTCTCATTTTAGAAAATCAAGGAGTCTAGGAAATTTAGTGACGGAGCTGATAATCAATTTTATGGAGGCTGACTATTTTCTCCATAAATACTTAAATCACGGAAAGTGTGGATGCGAAACACTAATCTCATGTATACCTCCCAATGCAAATTTTACTCGGAACGTAAATGTTTTCCCACCTGCAAGAGAGGTCTATAGGCCCCATTTAAATTAGCCTTTGTTGAAAGTGGTGGCTTTGAACATCTATTAAGGAATTTGAATCAGTAATCTGTTATATAATACCCTTTTTAATACAATCGTTTATTTCAATCGCAAGCTACCTGTAAACCAACTTACATTTAGTAGTCATTATTCATCATCAATATTCATTATCATTCACATTTAAATTGCGTTCAACGTCTCGGGAAACTTCATACTTTTGGACTCAGATGACGCTATTTTACAGAGCCATGTACCATAGCGCTTCTATTCAAACATTTACGGTAGTGGATTTATTATTGCAGTGAAATTACCGATACACTATTTTCGTGTATTGCAAACCGATGGCGGCATATTCATGACATAAAAGAAGAAAACTGAGGGTTTTGTTGAAAACGGGTATAAACAATATGTCATTATTTAGGAGCATTTCTTGAATAAAGTCCGTAAACAAGAATTACATTTATTGGGGCACCCTGTATAGTGTTCGAAATCGTACAAAATTGCTGTATTTGTCGATATCAAATGCTGACTTCCAGTTATTATAACTTTTTGTTCAGATACGGTACACACTTGGAATTTTCACAGAGTATTGCTGATATAACTGGGCAGTTTTCTGAAAAGTATTAGTTGAACTCCCAATGCAATTATTGATTTATGCCGAATTACGTAAATCAATAATATCATATTTTTGGGAAAAATGCCTAAAATTTGAGTTTGGGACTAAAAATTACCGTGTTACATATCCTGAAACCCATGAAATTTGGTATCAGATTATAGGAAATTTTATTGTCTTTAATATAGTTACAAAATCATGCTGATTTTAGGTGTCGTTTGGGAAATCTCGCCAGTTATCTATAGCAAGTCAAAACGGCTACTCTGAATTAATTTGTCTTATTAAAAATACTTGCAAATAAAATTGGTTTAAACTTGTTGTAGAGATCTGGCAACCTAAGTGTTTAAGGAAGCCACTTTTTCGACTTTGGCCCTCCGCCTATAAGGGGTAGTTCAGTTTTGGTATAGAGAGCGCTTCAAGAAATATTTTTTGAGGTAATTAAAAACCGAGTGTATGATTTGGGAGGGTGCATAATTTTAATGACAGAATCGACTTTGTTTGATCAAAATCGGTTTAGAGACGGCTGAAATATCAATAAATACAACCGTTTGTAATTATTGTGGGGCCCACAATAATTCGATAATTTTAAAATAGCCGTTAAAAAAAATGATGACACTTTTCAAAAATGTACAAAAGGGTATTAAGATAATTCTTGATGATCTCTCTAATATGATGATCACTCTGCATTATTTTAACAAAACATCTCATGCACTATTTTTTATATAAAAAAATGAAATGTTTTATAGATGTAAACCACTGCGTTTTCAGAGAGCACCCTCTAGTGTTTTAACGGCTTTATTTGAATGATAACCTGTTTTAACATAGTTGTTTGTAATTTTTCATACATTTCGAGCATGGTAGAGTTATAACTATTAGTTTGTATAGATTGTAATGTTATGGTGCAGGTTGTGGTTACTTAATAAATTCAGTTTGACCAAAACTGTAGATAATACATCCATCGGTGTATTATGCATATAAGTCGGGTGGAATAGTAGTAACTTAACAAAGGTTTTATTTTGTATAATTATTGTTAGTTTTCCTTCACAGTATGTAAGTCTAATGGCGGGAACCGGTTCGGACTGGATTGTGAATACAGGTGTTCTTACTCTAGTGATTCTGCTGACAAATGCCAAGGCTACATGTTCTGCCTCCCGGATCCATTTGGATGCAAGTGTGACGTAGGAGTCAAGGGACTGGCCTGTAACACAGGTAATATACTAGACAAAGATTTTAACGCATATTATAATTATATGTACACAGATTGCTTTGTTATCATGAAATATATTAATTTAATTTCATATGTAACATTGACTATACTTATTAGCCCTAGAATTTTTATTTTCTCTTTGTTATTATGAAGTACATTGATATGCAAATTTCACGGTAATGAAATGCGCTATATTATAAAAAAAACCTCTATATTAATATTATTATTATATTAGCCAATATTGTTTGCTACAAATTATCTGCATTGTAGATAACAATACTTATAATGGATTTCATGAGTTCAGTGGTTGTTTTTTACTAACAAAAGAAGAGTGATTTGTCATAACACGTCAACATTGTTTGATTCACAAATTGCAAATTACTTCACATTGTGTGTCATTAGTATTACAGAACCAGCAATAGGTTGGGAAATGATAGTTGAAGAGATATGTATGCATTTATAACACATATTGTACACCACGTTGGCTACGGTTTGCATTTCACAACAAGAAAGTTAGGATGTTAAAAACTCTGTCGAAAAAACATGAATAGGCATAATTTAAGTTGATAGTCCAGACGAGTGCTGACAAATTTTGAAAACAAATCTGGGTGTTGATTAAAACTGTTGGCCCTTTTGTTGGGAATAATTGAAAACGTAAGCGCCCGAAGGCGCTTAATCATCTTTGGTATGATATTGTTTGTATTCATATTCAAGCAGAAAAACGGAAAGTGTGATCGTAGTGTCAAATTAAAACTTAATTTCACATAATAAATTCATATTTTCAAAAGTGACGTGTGCCCTAAATATTCAAGACTGAACACATGAACCCAAGAACTCGGTTTCTGATCGTAATATGATCTCTTATCATCTACATGCTCAGTGTCCAACATTTTAAAACAATACTAATTTTATGTTTGAATTACAAAAATAATGGTGATCATCAGGTACACGATTCATAAATAGACAAACGTCTTAAAGTCTTGAAACGCAAAGTAGTATAGGTTTCCCAGTCCATTTTCACGTACAGTTTCAATCAATTTGTATAAAGTTCAATTTTGTCCCGAGGAGCCTGGAATTTGCACATGCCACCATCAATTTTGTCTTTAGTCGATCGATTTTTACCAAAAATCGACCTAATTTAGTCACATGGACACACATTATCGTCCACTACAATTCACATTCGTCGGTCATAGACCTGTTCATGAACTGTGACCGACGAATTTGAATTGTAGTTGACGATAGTGTGTGACAAATTACTAAGTTGAATGGACTTTTTTTTGACACTGGTAGACGACATGTAATTTGGCATTGGCACATTCAGGGTTTCTTTGGACGAAATTGAAGTACAATTTATACACAAATCATACAATTTAATGAAAAAGTGTTATGGACGGGACAACCGGATTTGAAAATATTTGCGATGCATGATCACAGACTTCTACCAATCAGTGGCATAGTTTTATGGGGAGGGGGCACTTGTAAATATCCCAATAATTTGACTCAAACAATGAGAAGCATTATGGAAATAGAGATACACAATATGTTCTCTGCCCCTATCCCCCCATAAGTCTGATTACTCTACGTACGCCACTAAATTCAATGTAAAATTTAATATCCTTTGACTTGCTTTCTGCAGTATGCGATGATGGTGAATATGGAGCTGGGTGCACGCAAAGCTGCCATTGCCAGGATGGTGCTGCCTGTAACCGTTACTCCGGGGTGTGCACTGGAGGTTGTGATGATGGCTGGTCGGGGGAAAACTGCCAAAGTACGTAAACAAATGTGCCTACATCTAATAACTTATTAGATGTAGGCACATTTTTAAAATCTTAAAGATAGATACATTATAGACTTGATTGAAATGAAATTAGTTTAAATGAAATGAAAGAAAACTATCTAATTATTAACAATCGTTATGATACTTGAATACATTTAAAAACAATAAATATATTCACAAAAGGAGCTAACAAGTATCAACCATGCTTATCGAGAATAGTCACAATTTACTTATACAAAATACTTAAAAGGCTATATAATTTTAAATGCATTTTACAGTGTTTACACATATCCATAATTGTTATTTAGTACTACTATTATTATAACCATTATCATTATTGTCAGTGCATGTATTATTATCATTGTTATACAGTGGCGTAGCTACGGGGGGCACGGGGGGGGGGGGGGGGGGGCACGTGCCCCCCCAATAATAAAAACAAAAAACAATAGAACACATAAGGGGAAATTTTTTGAAAAAAACAAAGAAATACATAAGGTGTGCCCCCCCCCCCCCCCCAATCAGTCCGACCACGCTACGCCACTGTTGTTATATATCACTTTTTAACATACTTGAATGTTAACTCATTTTAAATTTGATGTATGAGTTATACTTGACACTTTTAACACGTTTTATACGTCACTCGTCTTCGCCTTCAACACTTTCTGTGTAATTAAAGGGATAGTTGAGTTTTGGTAGAGAGGGCGCTAGACTACTTATTTTTTGTGAGGTAATGAAAAACTGAGTATAAAATTTGAAAGAGCATTATATTTAAATAATAAAATCATCTTTGTTTGATCAAAATCGGTTCAGAGACGGCTGAAATATCCATAAATATAACAATTTGTAATAAACCTGGGCCCGTATTCAATTCCGTACTTAAGTACAAAATTTAAGCAATTTACTTAGTATTTGGCTTAAGTAAATTACTTAGCCAAAATTGAGATTCAATTCATCGGCTAAGTATTTTACTAAGTAAAGTATGATTTTGTCTTAGTAAATTACCTAAGTACTTTACTTAAGCAAGGTTGCTATTCAAATCCCTCATTGTGACTAAGTAATTTGCTTAAACTTGGAAAATCATTAGGACACTTAAGCATAGCTTAACGCTGGAATTAGTGGGAAACGGTTATTTAATATGGTGGTGAAACGACATTAAATGCTCCGAAATAGAAATGCAACCCCCTTCCCCTGAAAGTTATAATTTAAGATGATATAAGCGCATTATCAAAGCGAACTGTGCGCAGTGCGCTTCAATTCAGGCGCATTAAGAGTCGTTGCGCACATGAAATCACAGATCTACGCGCCAAAAGGCTGTGTACAGTGCACTATTAAGAACAAAACTAGTGAATGGCAATCATACAGGGAAAAGAAAAAATCAAGCTGTTACCGAATATTATCTGCTTGATTTGTTCATCTTTTGTTTACTTGTATGGATGTTGTGGATATAATGTGATCTACTATAATTGTAGTAATCCATGCCATTTTGGTGGACATATTCTTCGAACATTGCAAGTGATATATTTATGGGACATTAAATAATGGTCACAGCCGGCGGGTAAGTTATTTTTAATACTTCTTTATCATACAAGCATATTCCATGTTTGAAAATAGTTTGCTGGTTCGTTATTGGAGTCCTGGAGGCATCATATGCATCATATTATGTCAAAAATCAATAACTGTCTCCACTTTCGGAGCTTCAAACGATCAAACTTTCACAAGAGCATAGCCTAGATCAATAGGCCTGCATATTATGGATCCGACAATCGACATGGCATACCTCATACAAACTCAAGAAAACCATAAGCATGCAGTGATTTTATTCCTCGACTTTGATGTTTTTTGCTCATTTTGAAGCCATGACTGCTCCATATAATACCGTAACTTATTAACGTAACGTTTTAATCAAGATTGCTGTTATGCTCATGCAATTCTGTTTTAACACATGAATTCCCATTGACAAGCGTCGCAAAAAATTGGTTTGCGATTTTGTTTTAACACGTGAATTCCCATAGACAAGCGTCGCACAAAATGGTTCGCGGATACCATCAGCACTAATTTACAAACCATTGTGACGTCACAAGTATTTTACTTAGATTTTGTCTATAGTAAGTAAAAGTCTAAAATGCGATTTGAATACGAGATAAGTAAAGTTCTTAGCTTGGCAATTTACTTAGTAAAATTCTTACTTATTCTAAGTACGGAATTGAATACCGGCCCTGGGGCCCCAGGTTTATTAGAGAATTTTGAACCAGCCGTTAAAAATTTAAAAAAATGCTTCCTCTTTTCAAAAAGTTACAAAATAGGTATTTAAATAGTTGTTGGTTATTTCTCTATCTAATCACTATTTCAACAAAGCATCACATGCACAATATGTTATTCAAAATGGTTGAAACCGATGAGTGTTTAGAGAGCGCCCTCTTACGTTTGAACGGCTCTTTTTTTTAATGATAACATGATCTTTACTACGTCATTTGTAATGTTGTGTTCCTTTCTAGTTATAACTATTAGTTTGTAATGTAATGATGCCGGTTTTGGTTACTAAAATTCACTTTCACCAAAACTGTACTCTCCTTACCAGAACTCAACTATCCCTTTAATTACTATTTGTATATAAGCCATATAAATGAGATATTGTCTTCATCTAACACGGCCTGGCCTTGTTTAGACAACTGTACGTGCACTAATACAAAACAACAACTTAATAGTGCACCTTTTATTAAAATGTGCATTATCACATGACACACAGGTGCGTGTTTACATGTTTAGGTAAAGCAGCGATAATTTTTTCTCCAACCATTCATTCATTCGAACACAGTTCCTGACACATGTACAACCGGCTACTACGGCCCCAGTTGTACTGAGAAGTGTCACTGTCTGAACGATGCTGCTTGTGACAAGACCACTGGAGAATGTCCCGGGATGAGCTGCGCTGTCGGATATGAAGTGCATAATGGACTTGTCAATTGCTTAGGTGGAGTTCATATATCGCTTCTTATTTTAGAATGATAACCTTATTTACTTTAATACAAAAATACTCGTTGGTGTTATGGTTTAAAAATTCAAAACGTTAAATTATCGTTAACCCTCACACACACACACACACGCACGCACACACACACACACACACACACACACACACACACACACACACACACACACACACACACACACACACACACACACACACACACACACTTATACACTCATTGGCGCTGCAATAATGTGTGTACATGTGGGGGGGGGGGGCACCTTTTGGGCTTTGGATTTTCATGGGAGACAGAGATGTATGAATTTCTCATTCGTCCGTAAATATACAAACATGTATATCTTCCTCCTCTTTTGATTGTATGTATATCACACACGGGCGTAGACATGGCATTGATACCCATTAAACTGGGGGGGGGGGGGGGTGATCTATTCATTCATCCCCCCCTGATGAATAGGACTGTATTACGTAAGTCTCTACGCCCGTTATATCACATAACGCACGAAACTGAACACTAATATTTTACCTTTGCCCTGAAAAGGACAAGATTCGGTTAGTTACATTTTTATTTTGCTATCATAAAGATTTTCACAATTGTAATGTCATCTACATCCCCACTTAAAGGTAACGTCGAGTATTGGTCAAACTTAACTTTAGTAACGAAAAACCTATACGATTACGGTACAAACTAATAGTTATAACTTCACCATGCTCGAAAAGTATACACAATTATAAACGACAAAGTAAAACCCCTGTTATCATTCAAAAAGAGCCGTTACAACTCAAGTGTCAAATTAACTCTACAAAACGCTAGCGCGAAGCGCTAGCGTTCTAGGTCCTGTTAAATGCGCAGTAATAGTACCGCGCATATCCATGTGTATTGCACGCCCCGTTCGCCTTTCGCATTTGGCGCGCCGCGGCGGCCATCACGATCATCTTTCGTTCAAAATTCTGTTCGGAGTCTCGCTAACACATGGAGAGAAGTCGAGGAGGCGCATATATCACTGATTTCTTTGCGAAATGGAGAGAAAAATCATAATTTTAATCCACCCGATAGTTTGATCACATAATGGAGAGTGGATTGGTGGTAAGTACCGTATCATGTGTATAGTTTTAAGCACAATTAGCGTGCTTACAAATATTAATTAGATCGCTTGCGCCTCGCGCTAGCGTTCTCTAAAAAGTGATACCAGGACGTCAATCACTTTTATAAATACTTTTAAAGCAAATTTCACAACAATTAGAGCATTTGAATGGGAATTATTATTATTTCCCATGTTTTTTTTCGATGATCTTTCATATGGAATTGAAATCAACCAAATCCGTTACAATTATTATTATTATTATTATTATTATTATTATTATTTTTTTTTTTTGGTGGGGGGGCACATTACCAATACTCAAGGTTACCTTTAATAGCTTCAAAAAGATTGTGTAAGGAATATTGCTACGCTTTAGCACGGAGCTATATAGGAGGCACTTTCCCCCTCCCCTCCCCCGATAATCTGACAAACAATACAACAGGCGCGCCGGAAGCAGTTTTGGATTGGGGGGGGGGGGGGGGGGGGGGGCAAAACCCCAAGGGGGCTCACAATTTGTGTGTGTAGGGGCTCATGCCTAACCACACTCTGGGTTGCAAACTTGGAGCCAGATGTGAGAGTGAGACATTACGAGGGAGCGAAGCGGCTGAGCGGGGGGAGGGTGTGGGAGGGGGGTGTCCAGGGGCGGATCTAGCTTTTTGTTAAGGGGGGGGGGGTTGACCCGATGACGATGCGGAGCATCTTCCACGAGCCGCGAAGCGGCGAATTTTTTTGCTATTTTGAACCCCCGTAAGTGATTTTTTTTCACTTTTTTTCACTTTCGTCCACGAGCCGCGAAGCGGCGAATTTCTTTTAGCTATTTTGAACCCCCGTAAGTGATTTTTGTTCACCTTTTGCACTTTTTTCACTGACACATTGTCACTTGGCGCCTGGTGTCCCCCCTCCCACGGTAGGGAGCTTTTGCATATTTGGACTTGAAATTGTGCAATCTGGTGCATACCTAGATAGGAAATTCGGCTGTTATTGGGAAAGCGTGATATGATTTGATCGACCAGAAAGTTTTAATATATTTTTCACGTAGAAAGCAAATAATTGACACACTAATAAATATGTACCCCAAAACACACACACAACAACATAAACCATAATTTGCAACATTATGTATGATCCAACAACACACAGCCAATAATAAGTCCCGAGGGAGCGAAGCGCATGAGGGCTGGGGCAGGGAGGGAGGGGAGGGTTTGGGAGGGGGTATCCCCCTCCCACGGTAAGAAAGATTTTGCATTTATGTTCTTGAAATTGTGCAATCTGGTGCATACCTAGATAGGAAATTCGGGCTTAAGATTAACTGTATCTGAGAAAGCGTATTATGATTTGATATATTTTTCACGAAGAAAACAAATAATTGACGCACTAATAAATATGCACCCAAACTCACACATAAATATTTTATTTAGTGTCATACATAGTTCCAACATAAACCATATGGCGCATGTATGATCCAACAACATGGCCTACAGCCATTAATGAATCCCGAGGAAGCGAAGCAACCGAGGGCTTGGGCAGAGCCAGAGGGAGAGGGCTTGGGAGGGGGGTATCCCCCTCCCACGGGGAAGATTTTGCATTTATATACTTGAAATGGTGCAATTTGGTGCACTTCATGCCATACATGTGAAGGAAATTTAGAATCCGAGTTAAACAAACAAAATAATAAAATGTCTATGCTCTCACCAGATGTTTACAACAAACTGAGATAATCTGTTCGCGCGCGAAGCGCGCAGCGAACATTGAAAATGGATGTAGAAACTAGTTTTTGAACGTTAGCTCATACATTTGATTTTGTCTTTCCCACTCTTTTTTTTTTTTTTTTGCGTTTTGCTCCCCCCCCCCCCCCCCACTTCCGGCGCCTATGCAATACAATCAGCCAAGGGTGAAGCTCATTGTTATGTGCACACTTTTATTTCCAGAGGGCGGGGGGCTTTTCCCACGAATTCTATCTTTCTCATTCTCACCTAAGCAAAACAAAAAGTTGTTACAATTTTACCCTATACAGGGTGGCCCAAAAAAACCGGAACGGGGCACTTCCCAAAATATAGTAACAAATGTATTATGTCCATCGGATAGGGTGTCTTTTCAAATGAACAACGATACCAAGTACAGTCAATTTGGTTGTGTAGTTTTTGTTTTAGGGCGCTGGGCGTGACACCATGTCAGGTTCTCTTTTTTGTCAATTTTTACCGAGCCAGTGCTTGATACATCGCACGTACCGCCTTTCATACAGTTGAACCATGGACCCTAAGGCGCGCCATCGTTAGTGTGCACTCAGCCGTGTGCCGAGAAAATGGAAATGTTCGTTGAAAGGTATTACGGGCAGAGAGTGCAATTTAACTGGCATTGACTAGGTACAAATTTACAAAAATGGGCACCTGACATGGTCTCACTCACAGCGTCTTAAAACAAAAACTACACCACCAAAATTACTGTTTTTCATTGGAAAAGACACCCTATCCGATGGACATAAATATTGTTGTACTTTATTTTGGGAAGTGCCCCGTTCCGTTTTTTTGGGCCACCCTGTATATAGGTTTTCCCGCTGAATTTTACACTTTTTTCAATCAAATTCATTTAGGGTCATTCAAATTCACGCATTACCGCGTAATCGTTGGTATCGGTCTTCCAAATTCCGAATAAGTGCAAGCGAATTCATGCATACGCATTAGTTTGACACCGCTTAACAGGTTTCATGGTTATGATGGCAGCCAAACCCTGATTTTGGGCCTCACCTTGTTTTGATGGAATAAGTTTTTTTTTCAATGGATTCTGATTGTCTAGGTATCTACTTTGAACAAGCAAAAAACTGGAGCTCTGTCACCCTTGAGCAATTTGAGATATAAGCAAAAACAAAATGGCCGCCAAAATAGCCTATTTTTAGGAAAATTTGAATGATTTCATAATACATTATGAAATATTGGCACTATAATGTGCTTGTACTTCACAAAGACCATTGTTAACACATTTCTGATGAACATACATGAACATAGACATAATTTGAATATTTTCCATTTCATTTTTTGCTAATATGCATATTCAAAATGGCATAAAATACAAAATGGCCGCCAAGTAGCCTATTTTGAGTAAAATTTGAATTATTTCATAATACATTACGAAATATTGGCAGAGTAGTGTTCTTGTACTTAACAAAGACCATTGTCAACACATTCCTGATGATCATACATGAACATAGACATGATTTGAATATTATCCATTTTATTTTTGGCTAATTTGCATATTCAAAATGGCGGACAAAAGACAAAATGGCCGCCAAAATAGCCTATTTTGAGTAAAATTTGAATTATTTCATAATACATTACGAAATATTGGCAGAGTAGTGTTCTTGTACTTAACAAAGACCATTTTCAACACATTCCTCATGATCATACATGAACAATCACATAATTTGAATATTTTCCATTTTATTTTTTGCTAATTTGCATATTCAAAATGGCGGATAAGAAACAAAATGGCCGCCAAATAGCCTATTTTGAGTAAAATTTGAATAATTTCATAATACATTACAAAATATTGGCAGAGTAGTGTTCTTGTACTTAACAAAGACCATTGTCAACACATTCCTGATGATCATACATGAACATAGACATGATTTGAATATTATCCATTTTATTTTTGGCTAATTTGCATATTCAAAATGGCGGACAAAAGACAAAATGGCCGCCAAAATAGCCTATTTTTAGTAAAAATTTGAATTATTTCATAATACATTATCAAATATTGACAGAGAGCTAATGAGTGTGACCTCGGGTTCTTGACAGATGTTGTGCAGTGTGATAACTGTCCTGAATTCAATGATACAATACGCATTTGTGTCGCAATCAAGGAAAAGCCACATAACCCAAAACCAAAGTAGTGTATCTACCATTGATTGATATGCCACCAGCCCATCCAGACACGATCATGACAGCCATGACCAAAGCACAGCAGTTAACAGAGAAAACATGTCAAGGTTTCACTGTCTTCACAGCAGATCAACAAACTGTATATTGTTGCAGTAGGGTTACAACGGGCATATCCAAACCTATTTCCTTAGGTCATTCCAAGATTAGGGGGTATTCATATGCTGATGAGTTTTGTAGGTGCAGTCGGAACATTGATGACTGACTCGTGCCTTGCAGATGTTCTGTGGGTAAAATGCTTACAGGAAAACAAAATCCTATGAACATGAGAGCCATGCGCATGAGGAGCTACTGAGAGACATTGTTGTGCAGGGACACCTGAATTCTCACAACGTTCTCATGACAACGCTTGAGGACCTTGCAAAGAGAAGTCGCACAACAAAGATGTGGGTCGACAACCTGATCAAACCAGTTCTGATAATGATGCTGTATGTACGGGCTGAACGAGAAGGTGATTGGCCACTACACTCGGATGCAGTGAAGCTCATGATGCCCTTCTTCTTTGCGTCGGGGACATGTGAACTACGCACGATACGGGTTACTCTACCTTAGACGTATGGAAGCCCTACCAGGAGAATCACTCCATCATTTCATGAAAGGGTCTCATGTGATGAGACACATTAAAGGGTTATAGAATGACATACGGAGCGACATGTTCATCAATACAACATTCATGCGATATGGGCATGGTAAAGCTGGTGAGGTTGACATCACTCTAAAGCCAGGAACTGTCTTTGACAGGTACAATGATTACAGTACCAAGTGTGCAACCAGGATATCGAGAGGCAATTGATAGTTTTCCAACTAAGTCCAACCCCAGGGTGAAATACCCATTGACTATATTACCAATTTAATTGGTAACCAGGATTACCAAGTATAATATTGTGTAAAATGAAACAATTACCCATTGAAACCCATGCCAATGGGTACCCATTGAATTCAACGGGTACCCATTGAAATCAATGGGTACCCATTGAAATCAATGGGAATTCAATGGGTACCAATTAAAATTTTAACTGGAATTTCGTCCTGGGACTTCACCCCTTCCATCTCAGAAACTGACTCTGACAGTCACACAGAACAAGAAACAGATGATAAACATTAGTTGACAACATCTGCAAAGCGATGCAGGTTTCATCACAAAACACAAGCTTGTGATCACCAGCCAATATGACACTCCTGTTGTCCAGATGGTTTTCCAATCCAACGGCACGATATGGCCACATCTCATGGGGAGGCTGATGTGATTATTGTACAGGCAGTGCAGCAGGCTATCATGCTGGCAGATGAAGGCAGATCCGTCAGGGTGCTTGCAGACGACACAGATGTTTATGTTCTTCTACTTCATTTCTACCAAAAGCAAGGCCAATCAAAGACATTGATTTATATGCCACAGTGGACAGACACAGAGACATATCATCCCTTCTATGTTAGCAGGTCACACACTGACAGGTTGTGATACTGTTGGTGCACATTTTGGAGTTGGCAAAGGAACTTTGCTAAAAGTGCTGCGGCAGAAAAATGGGTTCCTTTTGCCATCGATTGGAGACATGGATGCAGAAATGGCCGACGCGATGAAAGATGCAACATCGCTCATAACATTATGCTATGGACAAGCTAAGACTACGACAATGTCACCTGGCGTACTGGTGGGGGGGGGGGGGGGGGGGGGGGAGGGGGGCTTTGGGGCGCTTGCCCCCCAAAATAAATTCAAATCATGGCTTTGATATAAATCGATAACAATGATTGAAAGAAAAGAGTATTTCTTTAGACAAGAAAAGTCAGATTTTACTTCATGTCAAGTAAAATTTCCTTCCCAAGTATGCACAAGATTGCATAATTTCAATGAAAACATTGCAAAAGCACCATTACCGTGCACCCACCAACCATCACACCCTCCCATCACCTTTCCCCCTCTTTGATATCGTTTCGCTCCCTTGGGAATCGGTCTTGTATACGTCTGGAATACAAGGTTCATGCTGCTTTGTCATAAAATAATGCTTTTCTTCTTCTTCTTTCGTTTGAGGCAGTTTCAGCATCTAAGCAACATCATGCAAATTGTGCAACCAGAGAATTGTGTCAGGGTCCAAGTTGTTTAAGTTGGGATTTAAGTTTGGTGGGCGGAGGATAGGGCACTGGTGGATGATGTGGGCCGCAGTTTGCTCAGGTGAGCCACATGTGCAAGCCGGAGAGGGTCGAAGCCCCCAGCGGTGCATATTGGCGTTGAACCGGCCAACTCCTGTGCGGAGCCTGTTGAGGGTTACCCAGTCTTTCCGTGGTAGGTCAGCACCTGGAGGCAGGCTAGTGTTGGGGGTCACTGAATTGCAGGGGTCGTGGAGTGTGTTGCCAGGCGTCCTTCCATGCGCTGAGGGTGTTGTATGTCCCATCTTGCAGGGTTACTGCATGGCGGATGAATGGTCTGCGGGAACGCAGGCGTTGGGGGTCTGGTTGGGCGTTCTAGGTGATGTGGTGGAGGAGGTGTTTGGGGTTTTGAAGGGCCCTTTTCACTAGTTGCTGTGTGTGGTGTTCTCTCCGGTGGGCCCGGGGTGCAATGCCGGCGAGTACAGGCAGGAGATCAGTTGGTGTTGGTCTTAGGCATCCTGTTATTATCCTCATGGTCTCGTTGAGTGTAGTGTCCAGTTTGCGAGAGTGTGTGCTCCGGCACCAGGCTGGGGCAGCGTACTCGGCGGTGCTGTACACTAGGGCAAGGGCGCCTGTGCGGAGTGTGGATGTCTTAGCACCCCAGGAGGACCCTGCGAGGCAACGGAGGAGGTTGTTCCTTGCTGATGCTTTGGCACAGAGAGAGTCAAGGTGAGATTTGTATGTGAGCTGTCTATCCAGTTTTACCCCGAGGTATGTGGGAGAGGGGTTGTAGGGCAGGGGAGTCCCATTTACGTTGACTGTAAGATGGCGGTTAGCTTCCTTGGTGTTCAGGTGGAAGGCGGTTGCAGTTGTTTTTGCAGTGCTCAGCTTAAGTTTCCAAGTGTTCAGATATGTTACAATCAGGGCCATGTCCGTTGTTAGGGCGTCTTCTACTTTGGTCCAACTTTTGTCAGAGTAGAGGAGGGCAAGGTCGTCTGCGTAGCCATACTGTTGTGAAGCAGTCTTGGTCATGTCACTGATGTATATGTTGAATAGCATGGGTGCCATGACTGAGTCTTGGGGGAGACCGTTTCTGAGTCGTCGAGGGCGGCTGGATTGTCCATCGCTGGTCTTCAGGACAAAGCTAGATATGATGTTGGAGATGAAGCCTACGAGGTGACGGTCGGGTACCATCTGGAGTAGCTTCAGGGTGAGTCCCTGGTGCCACACTGTGTCGTAGGCTGCAGTCAAATCGACCAGGATGGCACCAGCCTTGAGTCCGCTCTCGAAACTGGTCTCAATGTCGTTGGTCAGCTTGACTATTTGTTGAACAGTGCTTCGACCGCGGCGGAAACCTGCTTGCTCGTCGGGGAGTTGGGGGTCGACGATTGGTTCTAGCCGGGCCAGGAGAAGTCTTTCTAAGAGCTTGAAGGGGACACAGAGAAGGGAGATGGGTCTGTAGTTCTTGGGGTCGTCCGAGGGCTTGTTTGGTTTAGGCAGGGCGATGATGGTTGCCTTGCGCAAAATCTTGGGAATGGACTGGTGAGTGAGGCATGATGAGTAGAATGAGCAGATCCAGGCCAGGCATTTAGGACTGCAGTGTAGTAGGAACTCAGGGGGGAGGTTATCAAGAGTGAAGGGTGCAGACAGGAGTCCGTCCACTCCTGGGGCCTGCCATAGGGAGGTAATTTGCTTGGTCTGGCGAGTGTGGTTCTTGTCTGCGTTGGGGAAACGACCGTTCTCGAGGAGTTGTTCTGCGATTGAGTTGGCGGTCACAGGGCATTTCTTTGGTTTGGGGTTTCTACCAGTGAGACGATTGAACGTTTTCCAGGCCAGTCTGCTAGAGTGAGTGAAGTCAATACCTTGTACTGTCTCCTCCCATCTCTCTCGGCGTTTCATATCTAGGCAGTCTGTTAGGAGTGATGCCTTGGAAGCTGCTTCGTCGCCGGGTTCGGCCTGTATGAAATCTTTGTAGAGGGTGTCGCATTCCTCGTCCCATGAGGGGATGAAGCAGCGGCGAAAGCCACGTGGTATGGCACTCTTGGCTGCTTTGATGAGGAGATTGCACAGGGATGAGTAGGCATGGTCCAGGTTGGGAGACGATGGAAGGGGGAGGCTGTCTGTTCCTGTTTCCACTAGGTTAGTGAATTGATCCCACCTGGCTTTGCGGAAGTTCCACCTCTTCAGTGGTTTGGTTTTGATTGGCTCTATTGGGCTGTCTGGGATTATCAGTGATGGCCTGTGTTGCGATCTTGGGAAGGCGGCCAGGATAGTGCGTCTGAGTAGGTCACCATTGAGGTTCGCGAAAGCGAGGTCCGGGTTTGATGAGGTGTTACATCTACCAGAGTTGAAGCTACCTGGTTCTTTGGAGTCAAATAGGAGTTGTAGACCAGTTGTGGAAGCCCAGTCTTCAAGCGCAGTTCCATCGGGGTTGGAGTTGTTGTAGCCCCAGGTGGTGCTGCGGCAGTTGAAATCTCCTGCGTATATACAGGGCGAGTCGAAGGCTGGGATGGTGTCAGGCTGTAGCCGAACGGGAGGGGGCTTATATATGTTGATGACTGTAGTGCCTTCAAATGAGGTTGCTGTCCACTCCAGGCTGGAGTCTGGAGGGCAAGAGGCAACTGCATTCCAGTTTGCTGAATTCTGGATGAAGGTGGCGATACCATGAATATCGCTCTCGGTATGGGCGGCCAGGGTGAAGCCAGAGATCTTCAGTCGGGAGGGGTCCTTAACGGGAGTCTCTTGGAGTAGTATGGCTGTGGGTTTGTGCGTCTGTAGGATGTGTTCAATGACGGTGATCTTGGCCTTGGTGAGGCCTTCCACATTCAGCTGCAGGATGGTGATTCCGTTCCTTATGACATCGGGTGATGCCGCCCTGACGAGGGCGCGTGTTGAGGGTTGGTACCAGGCTGCATGCTTTCAGGTGGAGTGATGTTAGGATGTGGTGCTAATAAGCGGTGTTGACAGGTCGCTGCTGCTGTCTCTGATTGTTGTCATTCGCCTGAGGAAACTCAGTTACCAGGGCCTACCACGAGGAGGTTGACATTTTTGATGCACTGTTTAAACTGAATATTATTTTAGGGGTGCATTTTTGTTTTTCTTCATGAATCAATCATAACCCCTTCTGGTTATGACGATGATGACACACTAACGCACATTATACTACATGTCGTCAAGTCAGAATTTCCTTTCCAGTATGCACCAGATTGCACAGTTTCAAGTCCAAAAATGCAAAAGTTCCCTACTGTGGCAGGGGGGACACCCCCTCCCACACCCTCCCGCCAATATTTCGTAATGTATTATGAAATAATACAAATTTTACTCCAAATAGGCTATTTGGCGGCCATTTTGTTTCTTATCCGCCATTTTGAATATGCAAATTAGCAAAAAATTAAATGGAAAATATTAAAATTATGTCTCTGTTCATCAGGAATGTGTTGAAAATGGTCTTCGTGAATTACAAGCACACCACTCTGCCAACATTTCGTAATGTATTATGAAATAATTCAAATTTTACTCAAAATAGGCTATTTGGCAGCCATTTTGTTTGTATTCGCCATTTTGAATATGCAAATTAGCAAAAAATAAAATGGAAAATATTCAAATTATGTCTATGTTCATCAGGAATGTGTTGACAATGGTCTTCGTGAATTATAAGCACACCACTCTGCCAATATTTATGAAAACATTCAAATTTTACTCAAAATAGGCTATTTTGGCGGCCATTTTGTCTTTTGTCTGCCATTTTGAATATGCAAATTAGCCAAAAATAAAATGGATAATATTAAAATCATGTCTATGTTCATGTATGATCATCAGGAATGTATTAACAATGGTCTTCGTGAATTACAAGCATCCTACTCTGCCAATATTTCGTAATGTATTATGAAAAAATGCAAAATAGGCTATTTGGCGGCCATTTTGTTTTTATCCGCCATTTTGAATATGCAATTTAGCAAAAAATTAAATAAAAAATATTCAAATTATGTCTATGTTTATGTATGATGATCAGGAATGTCTTGACAATGGTCTTCGTGAATTACAAGCACACTAATCTGCTGATTTTTCGTAATGTATTATGAAATAGTCCAAATTTTACTCAAAATAGGCTATTTTGGCGGCCATCTTTTTTTTTGGCCATATCTAAAATTGCTCAACACTGACAAAGTTCCAGTTTTCTGTTTGGTCATCTGCAATGCCTAAGGAAAGAGAATCCATAAAAAAAAAACTTACTTCAACAAAACGAGGTATAGCTCCGTGGCTGCCGGACTATTCTGTTTTCTTTACCTACATTACTGCGAATAAAAATGTAATTTGCTTTTCCATACCTTCTTTTCTACTGCAAGCACAATGAAATAGAAAACATGCCTTTTTAAAGAAAAAAACACCAAAAAAAAAGAAGAAAAAAAAGTGGTTTCTATGCAAATAATTTCGTTGCTAAGCAACGATGTTATGATTATTACGGACACAATTTTCGTCCATTGAATAGCCAATGTCGTATTTTACGGCATCATGCCTTTTATGCAAATAATGTTATTGTTTTCTCAAGATATCTGGCTTCAAACATGTGAATGCATTATCAAAAAACTAACAAAATCGCCAGAGTTGGAGAAATAGGCGTGGTCTATTCAATGGCTGTTTCCATGGTAACGGTGCATTTTTGAGGTTGGCATCCGCCCTAACATTGATCAGTATGACTTCCTCCATCGATCCATGATAAATTCAGACCATTAACAAAAAATGCCCTCCAAAGTAAAAAAACGAGTCTTGATGCTTTGGTACGGCGATCGTGCAAATTCGTGCAAATTCGTTTGCTCCTATTATCAATGGGAATGACACAATCGCGAAATTGAGCGGAAACCTATATAGTCTGTGGGCCAGAGGGGCCTACAGGTGACCCCCCTATGATCCTCCGACTTAGGTGTCATTTTGTCCATTGATATGTCCAATGTTAGAAACAAAATGTTAACAAGAAAAAAACTCATTTATACTATGTATTTTAACTACTTTTTTGGAGGTATGTAAAAATAGCACCTTTTCATGTTTTGCTTCATTTCTTAGGGTGGGTGAACATTGAGATTGCATTAAATGCTCTTATTTGATAATGGCTAAGTCTTTATCCATTAAACTTTGCTGATACCCATGTCCATATAAGCATACCGTACAGACAAATTTTAGGTGTCATAGTTGATTGGCTTCATATAGTTATGACGTCATCAAATTTGCATATGAAAAATCACGGGAATTTCCGTGAACAAAACGGTTAAAAAACAATGTTCATTAATATAGTTTGTTTTTTCACCGTGAAAATGATGGCAGTGGGCTTAAACTTATGGTGTCTACTAGTGAGAGTGTATTCAAATCAGAAACGTGATTATTCTTTAAATATAATTTACAAAAGGGACATTTTTGATTAAGTAATCACCATGTGTCATATGCAATTTTGAGGCATATAGTGGCCATGTTATCTAGGTCACAAGTGGGTAAATATTGGTTCCTCGTTAGTTTCTTTATTTGAGGGCCAATTACTCTCATATTTGGCACATATGTAAAGCTAGGGGGGCTCTTTAGTTTACAATAAGTACAATTTCAAAAGGTCATCATATGAGGGCGCTATTTAATAAAATTAGTTAAAAACATTACAAATCCTATAAATTCCGACATTGATGAGTTTTTTCTCTAACTGTCTGATTTGTTTATACAACTTTATATTTTGCTGGCATTATTATGCAAATTTACTTTTCCTAGTATGAACTAAAGACGTTTATGTTGTATCTCATATTATTGAGTGTCTAAATTAGGCCTGACGCCTTCTGATCCGAGTGCAATATGGAATACAATGCGCTACATGCAAATCTATATAAAACTCAATATTTGTGCATACTTTGCAGGACATGTATGTATAGTATTTTATATTTTGTCTGGTCTAATTTAGACAACAACAGTACTGTCTAAACGTTACCTTTGAAAATTAATAAGGAAAATACATTGCACTGCATAATAATGCGTTCACGTACCATTTTCAGCCCTGGTAATCTAGCACAGAGTGAGTAATTTCTGTCTGAATATATTTACGAATATCAAATAAAAGCATAACAAACAAAAATTGGTAAACCACATCAAGCAAGATTTAAACAACAAATTCTGTATTAATTATTTGCTTGGACTACCCCTTTTCTCAGAAAAGGGAAGAGTTTAATACGTCTCATTTAAGCCTGTTGAACTTATTTATTTTAAACGACTTTTCTTTTTTTAGTACCGATACACACCATAAACCAAAATATCCCTTGAACTCATTAGGATACACCTATGGCAGCGAAAATGAGCTGCAACGAACATTGTGAACATGTCGATCACAAACAGAAAGAAACCATGGTCAACCATCAACATTATCAATGACGGCAATGGACGTACTATAACATTACACCAAACAATGTTTGTTATCATCTCTTGTTGAACACAAGAGATGAAGGGTGACAGATACTGTCCAGGTAATATCATCACAAAAATAAAAACAACAATCAACCGTCTACAAAATAAACATCGCAGTTGGCTTCAGTTCAGGCCAACTGAAATCTTATATCAATTACCATGGACTTTAATTATTTGCCGTGCAATACATACTTTTGTACTTTTGTTTTATTTATCCAATGACGACATCCAAATGTTATATGGTATCGCCTGAGTGGACATTCCTTCATTCAGCTGTCATAATGTCTTAATTTATATTAGCTAACTAGTATCCGCGGGTAGGGGGTTTTCTGTATATTTGCCAAACGGGTATGAGCCGCTTCAAAGACCCCCTTTTTCACTGCCGGTCCGGCTGCTCCTAATAAGGGTCCTGTTTTTATTAAAGGCCACTCCCTGCTCGTAAGATTCTCATTTTCATCAAAAAGGATGGTTGCCACTTCTGAGGTTCTCATCTTTATTTTGTAAAGGCCGATCGCCGCTCCTATACGGGTCCCATTTGCATCTTCACACGCCTGACCGAAGCCTATTCAGGCTATGCCAAGTCATCCAGGGTTAGTTTAATCCTGCTGGCAGTGCATCTAATGTCTGCATAGGCAAACGCTTGTCTACTGGCCTTTCCTCCAGTCTCTCCTCCCAGAGTTTCTTGAAGACACACTGCAGTCCAGAGGGTCAACATATGAAAGGAAGCTTTTCTTTGACTTAAGGCGCCGAGGATGCAGTGGGTGGTCATTGAGGGGATGCATTTCGTCCTCTATTTGTCTCAGTCGTTCATTCTGGCTAGCAACAGCTCTCCTTATTTTAGGGGGTGCGATGCCAGAGAGCAGATAGAAGTCATCAGTCCTAGTTGGTCTCATTCATCATGTGATGTAACGGCAGCTTAATTGTGTTAAGCACATGATCAATCTTCTTTGCATGTGATGAGCGTTCCCACACCGGACAGGTAAATTATGTAGTTAAGTTTCAAAGAGCTAGACCGGTAGCTCTGATTGTTTTCGGGTTTTCTCCCAACCTGGATGTGCTCAGTTTGCCAAGAAAGGCATTCATGGAGCTGACCTTCCCCTTGAGCTTCGTGATATAGGCATTGTACTTCAAACATAATGTTCCAGTCTATTTCCATTCCAGTGATCTACAGCTTCCGTTTGATTAGCCTTCATGTGGTTCTCTTTGTAGCATGAGAATAATTGGACCCTCGCAAAAGGGGGGTTCTGCCTTAGGGAATTCATCACGTTGGGTGGTGATACAAAAGTCGTCTGCATATATGAAGCTCCTGGTGTCATGTAAGATAGGCTGGTCGTTAACATAGATCTATGTTGAACAGATTAGGGGCCAGAACGCTTCCTTGGGAGAGGCCATTCTTCTGCTTATGGCAACGACTTTTCTTTCCAGACAGCTCGACGAAGAAGGGTCTATTCTCAATCAGGGTCTTCATCATGTAGGTCAGGTGCATGTTGTTCACATTCAGTAGTTTTTGTAGGAGCCTGTGGTGGTTGACATTATCAGAATCTGCTGAGAGGTCTACAAACACAGCTCCAGTTAAGACACCTTGCTGAAAACCATCTTATATACATTATGTTGTGTAAGGTTGAGCAGTTGGCTTGTGCAAGACTTCCCAGGCTGGAATCCTGCTTGCTCCTTCATCAGAGATGGTTCTACAACTGTACTTTATATGCGGGTCAGAATTATTCGCTCAAACAGCTTGAAGATGTTGAAAGAAGTGAGACCGGTCTGTAACTCTTTTGTTGTTGTTGCAGATGGGTCTTTTCCTGGAGCTTGTATGAGAATGCTGTTCAGTATGGCACGGAATAGTATTGAAGTAAAAGTTACTATGTTACGATGGATGCCGTTCAGCGACAGGGACATGCAGTCACCTCCCAACAGAGTGGCCCGCACATGCAATCTTGGTTCTGGTATGATTTACATTTAGTTGGTGTCTGTTTAGGATTGTAGTGAGTGTGTCCTAAATATCATAGATCATTCGTTTGCTCATGAGCTCTTGACTTCAATCCAAAGGTCTTCAGCATAAATTAAAATCGGTTCAGCGGTTTGGTTAAGTAAAATCAATTGTAATCTCATTTAAGTTCAGGATGGACCAGTGGTTCACGGTTTCATACGCATGCGCATAGGCAGCAATTGGCTGAACCTCCCAAATTCTGAAGTCATCTCTTCTATGGACTGTGGCAAATTAATGACTGGGCTCATGAATATCATGGGTCAGGAGCCAGTCTGCCCAGGTTTTGGGGTGCTCTTGTTGTGATTGCATGGTGCTGGTTTAGGATCAGGCGCTTGACAAGCTCAAAGATGTGGCACAGAAGGTAGATGCTTTCCGGGGGGGGGGGGGGGGGGGGGGCACTCGAATGATTTTTTGACGGGGGTGTGCCGCACGGAAATCTGAAATGGAGCAGACTAAAAACTTGGAGCTACCAAAGACCTACGGAAACCCTCAAAAAGTGGTAAAGAGCGGACTAGAAGAAGAATAATGGACTTGGCGCTACTCAACTACCTAGCCAAGTCAGACCGGGGGTCTATGGAGCGGCAATTTTTGAAAATCGGGTATCTAGAGAGCGGCAATCGGGTGTGAAAACGGGGGTTTTGTAAACGGCACATACCCGTCTTACATTATACATGAGTGCCCCCCCACGGATGATTTATCTCTCCATCATTCTTTACGATAATTCTTTACGTAAAGATAGTGATACCTTTTATTATATCTAATCACTAATGTAAAGGAGAAAGGCGATGTAAGGCTTAAGCTGGGTTCCCATTAGAGCGAATTTCCGCGGCAAATTTATTTTTTCGCAGCGAATTATTGAAAAACTCGCTTTGAGGAGTGATTAAAAAAATTCGCTTGCGAATATTCGCGATGTCATATGAATAATATATATGAATAATATATGAATAACACTGATTTGGTCCGTGCGAATGTTCGCGGCGGAAATTCGCCGCGGAAATTCGCTCTAGTGGAAACGCAGCTTTAAGTTCCATACAAATTCGAGGTATAAACACTATAATTTGCCACCCTTATTTGCTTGTACCATTTATTCACAGCGAATAAAAACAGACATGAAAGGAATCTAACTGACATTAGCTATTACCACAGCCATGCTTTCACAGGCCGTAATTCTAGCAGATCATTCTTGAGGTGTCTATGACTAATGGAATGTACTTAGCAGTGTTGGGTATCTCGAGATCGATCTTGATCTCGAGACCAGTCTCGAGATCGGCATCAGTAATCTTGATCTCGGATATTTCTGATCTTGATCTCAGAGGTTCTGATCTCGATCTTGAGCTGCGGATCTTGGTCTTGATCTCGGACTGTCTGATCTTGATCTTGATCTTGATCTCGGACCCTTTGGTCTTGTACCCAGCACTGGTACTTAGTATCCCGTATATTAATATTAATTCATCTGGTTATCACATAAAATGTTTGTAACTTTGTTGTATTTTTTTTTGGGGGGGGGGGGGGGGGTGGGGGTATAACAAAAAAAACTGTCAACAAGACGTATTTTTTTTTTTGTCTAATCTGAATAGAAATGTGATGCTAAATAGAAGAATAATAAACTGAAAAATAAGTTTCTGACGAACATTTTCCCCAAATAATTTGATTTTACTTCATATTTTTAAAAATAAATAGGCCATCAGAAAATCTCGCTCAGGACTAGACTTATAGGGTTACAATTAAATGAATTATCTGAAAGCATTTTTATGTAGCGCACTGTATTCCCTATTGCACTCAGATCAGAAGGAGTTAGGCCTAATTTAGACCCTCAACAATATGAGATACAACATAAACGTCTTTAGTTCATTCTAGGAAAAGTAAATTTGCATAATGATGCCAGCAAAATATCAAGTTTTATAAACAAATCAGACAGTTAGAGAAAAAACTCATCATTGTCGGAATTTATAGGATTTTTAATGTTTTTAACTAATTTGTATTAA
Source organism: Echinarachnius parma (assembly GCA_037951105.1). Taxonomy (NCBI): domain Eukaryota; kingdom Metazoa; phylum Echinodermata; class Echinoidea; order Clypeasteroida; family Echinarachniidae; genus Echinarachnius; species Echinarachnius parma. The sequence goes on from JBAMJV010007478.1 coordinate 50,507, forward strand.
ATAGCGCCCTCATATGATGACCTTTTGAAATTCTACTTTTGTAAACTGAATAGCCCCCCTATCTTTACATATGTTCCAAATATGAGAGTGATTGGCCCTCAAATAAAGAAACTAAAGAGGAACCAATATGTACCCACTTGTAACATGGCCATTATATGCCTCAAAATTGCATATGACGCATGGTTATTACGTAATCAAAAATTTCCCTTTTGTAGATTATATTCAAAGAATAATCACGTTTCTGATTTAAATACACTCTCACTAGTAGACACCATAAGTTTAAGCTCACTTTCATCATTTTCACGGTGAAAAAACAAACTATATTAATTAACATTGTTTTTTTAACCGTTTTGTTCACGGAAATTACCGTGATTTTCATATGCAAATTTGATGACGTCATAATTATATGAAGCCAATCAACTATGACACCGAAAATTTGTCCGTACCATACGCTTGTATGGACATGGGTATCAGCAAAGTTTAGTGGATAAAGACTTAGTCATTATGAAATGAGAGCATTTAATGCACTCTCAATTTTCACCCACCCTAAGAAATGAAGCAAAACATGAAAAGGTGCTATTTTTACATACCTCCAAAAAAATAGTAAAAAAACATAGTATAAATGAGTTTTTTTCTTGTTAACATTTTGTTTCTAACATTGGACATATCAATAGACAAAATGACACCAAAGTCGGAGGATCATAGGGGGGGGGGGGGGGGTCACCGGTAGGCCCCTCTGGCCCACAGACTTCAAAAGTAGACTAGTGTTGGATGAATTGTATAGGTACGGGACTACTTACCGTTCTTCCATTCCTCATAGATGTGTATGAATTAGGTTTTTCATGTAAAGTTGTCCAAGATGCCATTTACTTTGGCACTCAAATACTCTGGGGTTATAGGGTTACTTCCTTGTGCAGAGGGTTAGCCCGCGTGTAGATACATGTGCAAACAAACTCCGTGATTCTTGCAGAACCTTTCACATCGACAAAACAGTTTGCAGGTAATTCACATCTTTAATATAAAAAGGAGGATATGATATGAATCCATCGATGAGATATCTACGTATTAACCATAAAAGTGAATTATATCACAAAGTTATAGGACAACTTAAAATTTCATTATCATATCGAGTGTTTCATTTATAATTTGTTTTTTTGTTAACAGAGTGCCAGGGTCCTTATTATGGCCTTAACTGTGCACAGCCCTGTCGCGATGATCGCTGCGACGTGTCGGCTTGCAACAAGGTGACAGGGACATGCAACGGGGGATGCTTTCCTAACTGGTTATTGCCTGACTGTGAACAAGGTAACCAATTAATATTAACATTACAGGGGTGTTTCACACAAGTTTTAAATTTTAACTTTTATTTAACTTAAAATTATGGAAATCTGTTAGTAGGTATGTTAGAATGATAAAATAGTTCTGAAACACAACACAACATTCTGTTAAACACCGAAACGGATCGTGACCAAGACCACTGGTATAGTCGTGTAAGCGGTGGTGGGTGGTGGTGGGGGGGGGGGGGGGGGGGGGTGTTGTCAACAAGGCCGATCGTCGCCCGAGAACACTGGTTTAGATGACCGAGACCGATACAAAGTGGACTTTTCTGAATTGGATTGGAGGGGAGGAGGTGCGTACGCCCTCAACGGACCCCCCCCCCCCTCCCCCTGGCTACGGGTCTGTAAATTAGGGGTAGTACAGTTTTGGTAAGGCTGAACTTTATTAACCAAAACCTGCACAATAGCACTACAAACTAATAGTTATAATTACACCATGCTCAAAAGGTATAGGAAATTACAATCGACTAAGTAAAAAGCCTGTTATCATTTAAAAAGAGCCATCAAAACACAAGAGAGCGCTCTCTAAAAAAGCATTGGTTTCAACCATTTTTCATACAAAAGTATACAAGTGATGTTTTGTTGTAATGATTAAATAGAGAGATCATCAACAACTATTTCAAAACCTATTTTGAACATTTTTGAAAAAGTGTAAGCATTTTTTAAAATTTAAAACAAAAATCATCGAATATATTTGGGCCCCAGATTTATTACGATCGGATATATTTATTGATATTTCAGCCGTTTCTGAACCGATTTTGATAAAATAAAGTTTATTCTGCCATTAAGATTGTATGCTCTTTCAAATTCTACACTCAGTTTTTCATTATCTCACAAAAAAAAAGATTTTGTGCAGCGCCATCTATACCAAAACTGAACTACCCCATTAAGAGTTGATTTTTTAAAACGTCATTTACCATGATTACTGTAGAACTCTTTCATTAACTTTAATTGACGCACATGGACATTTTCGCGGCGATTCGGTGTTTCATGGCAGTCAGATCGCCACATCGAAAAATGGGCCTTTGTTGATTGCACAATATCTCTTGCCCACCTCTGTTATGACTTTATAATGAGCGAATTCACGTTGATATTTGACGAAAGATTGATGTCGCTGTTGTCACAAATCCCCATAGGGGGAAATCATCTGTCAATTCAAGTAAATAATTGCATTAGATATCCAATTGGAAAAATACGTAAGTTATACAGTCACGAAGTTATGTTAAAAAAGTAGCGAAATAATTGGATTGTTTAGATTTGTTCGTGCATGATTGGGGGTCTTTGATTATCATTCTGCCAGTTGAAATGGCAAAAAGAATTTGCATTGATAATGAAGACCATGGGCTAGTCTAATCCCACATGGGTGACATGTAAGTGTGCCACTGATTAAAATTCGGGCAAATGATTTATAGACGCAATTGTCCTCTTGGTACCTTATTATGATCACACTATGAATGTCACATAATTCGCTAGTTTTACTATTCTTCTTGATGAAGGAGTAAGCCTAGACGTGCAACCAATATCATAGTTTCCAGAGAAATACAGACTTAAGCTTAAAATATTCATGTTGTTTATCTAAAAAATGGTTATCTTTTGGAGATTTATTTAACCAGTCATTCTTCCCAGCAAAATTATCATAATGACGTCACATTACATTATATTTTATTTCTCGCAACTTCTCGCAAAAGCCTCGACTAGTGTGTGCGTCAGTGCTAGATCAAGAACGAGAAGTACACAAACAAAAATGTTCGTATTGTTCATTAGCGATCGCAGTGTGGTCTAAATGATGGCCAAGATCTGTAGAGGGGCCATAGTATTATAACTGTGTACTTGTAATGTCTTCAATTTGCCCTCGATTTGGACTTTTTACGAATACATTTCATAATTATACCGAAGAGGTCTATCCTCCTCGGTTATACTGTTTAATGTTCCTTATACAAACGTTTATCTGCCATTATCTTTTCGTAGGAATTCAAAGTGTTACATCGAACCCTGTAAATCCCTACCAATCATCAAACTTCACCTGCATACTTGTTGGGAGCTCGTTAACAACGGAATCAGATGTCCGATTATATCGCTACGACAACATGGTGATTAATAACACGGGAATGAGCAAGGTTTCGAACACGAAATTTGACAATGAGCTCTCAGTGGTCTTCGAACTAGTTACAAGTGTTGCTCCTGGTATTTATGGATGTGGGTTATATTCTACGGACGCCGTTCAAGTAGCCAGTTTGGAAGTGAATTCCACAATCTACGGTAAGAAGAATTAATTTCTTTTGATATTACCCATTCTAAATTTCCTCGTTATTTCATCGGTGTCATACCGATCAGGACACCAATATGAACGTACTATCAATAACAAGACAATCACCTGGTGATTTACACAAAACAACAACCGGGCATTCTCGTGTTTGTAAAGTTGGATATGAACTATAAAACAAGACCACCTATTAGCAACTGTCCATATATCTTCTGGTTTAATATAATAGATTCCACGCAATTCTTTTGAATTATCCATAATGAAAATAATAAAAAGTGGAATGCATTTTATCCTCATAGTTCTGCCAGTATTGTCTTCCCCTCCTGTGAGTTTTGAGCTGACTTCAAGCACGATTGGTTTGCAGTGGACTGCTTGGAGTGCTGACGGGAATAGCATAGGTGATCCTCCACTGGTAGGGTACACCATCTACCAATCTACGCTGCCCACTGGACAGTCAGAAGAGAAGACAGTGGGACCAGAAGAGACATCTATCATCCTGAATGATCTGCAGCCAGACACTGATTACCAGTTCAGTGTTGCTGCAGTGAGAGAGGGGGCCGGGGGTACTGGACCCAGGTCACCGGAGACCAATGCTACAACAATTTGCGCGAGTAGGTTTAGTAAATAAATTAAGGATTTTGTATGTTGTCTCTTTTTAACATGTTTACGGAACTTTGTATTTGTTTAAGCTATATTGTATATTCTACTAGTAATACATTATTTGTATGTGATGCGCTTTGTAAAACTTTGTAACATGCAAAACGCGCTATATACTGTAAATGTCAATGTTATGTTTATATGCATTGTCGTAAAATAATAAACACTCCTTTGGTCTAACAAATTTGCAATACTCCCCATGAATCGAATACAAATAGCCAGTATGTTAAATGCATGGAAACTCAATGAATTGGTAAAAAAAAACCTGGAAAACTGACAGCTTGATATTTGTAAACATTATATCTAAGACTTGGGGAAGACTTGACATGTTTACGTGAGTCGAAAGATTGTTTATTGTTTATTGCTTTAGGTTACGCAAAATTTAATTACCTTTCAAGTTCTAAGTAATTTAATCAGGGTTTGATGTTGGTCTTTAGTTTACTACTTCTACCAATTACAGAAAAAAATTACATTAATTCTTATTTTGTCACTGTCTTGGCTAATTGATGGGCTAGTTCCGACTCATAATGCCATTATATTATTGCTATTTGCTTTACGGAGTAGTAATTATCTTCGTTTGTGTAAATAATTCATTACTTGATTTTCTTGAAAGGACCAGTTGGCGCTCCATCTGGAATTGAAGCGACTGCAGTTAATCCCAAAGAGCTTCGGCTGACATGGAATGTAAATATGAATACTTCTTTATGGAAATCGAACTATTGGTAGCTTAAACAATCAGTGCTGTATTGTCTGTACATACACCAATATATTAATTAAATTGTCTTTACACTGCCCCAAATGTAGTGTCAAAATTCTTGAAGTGGTAATTTCAGTTGAACAGGGGATATGGGGGGGGGGGGGGGGGGGGGAATTGTTTAAAAAGGAAACAAATTGAGCTTAAATTCTGAGTTCGACTTAGGACTGTGGTAGGCCATTTGTAGCCTTGCAGTTAAACATACTCAAAGACAAAGTTTACAGCAAGACCAGGAATTATCCTTAATTCTGACAACATGGAAGAAAATGTTGATCATTTTTGTTTTAAAAAATTTGATGTTGTGTATGTGATCTATAAACTTGTCCAAGTCAATTATAATTACTTCAAGCTTACTCAATTCTCTTGCACCTTTTTGATTGGCTTATTATAACTGGATGATACAATCTGTATACATAAACTAATATCTCAAATATAATTTTGAAAAAAAAAACTTTCCCACCCCCTATATACCTCCGTAACTACGCAACTAATCGCAATGGTTCTTCCATGTGTAATTTACGCAAACACACACACCATTGGACATGCATGCTCTACCTTAATCAACAATACTCAACTGTTTCTTTAACAAACAATCATAACTTTGACTGTTTCAAAACAGTTTCTAAATTATTAATATATTTGCACCATTATACGCACATAATAATTGATTATTCTTTGTGTTTCTATGTAAACAAGAAACCAAGTATTTAGATTAATTTTGATAATCTTCTCGATGTCAATGCAGAACCCTATCGATTCAGGTGCGTGCAGGAGTGGTATCGAAAGATACACAATTCACTACTCGTCCGCCGGTGGTACCTTTCTGAAGATCATAGGGGATACGAGCATCACGTCATACGCACTAGAGGACCTCGACACCTACACAGAGTACACCATGTCTATGACGTCATCTAATAAGGACGAGGAAAGCGAAAGAAGCGAGTCCATAATTGTAAAAACACAAGAAGAAAGTGAGCAAACAGGTGTTCTAGATTAAAGGAATAGTACAGTTTTGGTTTTAAACCAAAACTCTAAGTAAGAGGGCGATTCAAGAAATAATTAATTTGTGAGGGAATGGAAAGCTTAGTGCAGCATTTGGAAGGGCACTTTATATCTATTTAAACATTATATTTTATCAAACACAAATGTCAAAATTAAAATTACATTGGAGAATGAAAACTTATCTTCCATTTTAAAATATAAGATGGGATGGGATGGGGCGGACGGGATGATGGCTGTTTCATAATGAAACAATTTCAGCGCCTAAATAGTACCGTGTCTAGGTAGGGGAATATTTATTTTTTATTGGTCGATATATACTTGTTACCGCCAATAATTTGTTTTATGGTAATTTTTCAGTGCGATAATTACACATGTCAGATACTGTAATTTATGCTAAATTTTACTGTTATTAATCAGCAGACACTGGGAATTGATGGTCAATTTGACTTTAATTTAGTGTATAACATGTATATATCATGTATATACGTAATACTTATTTATTAGACTGTTTTTTTAAATCAGTGGTCACCCATAAGCTTATTTAAACGAATAAGCATATTCTGTACTTTTACAGATGCACCACCCCCAGAAAATGTCATTATTGTGGGAACATTCGAGAATTCACTGGACATATCCTGGACCCCTGCTACACCTCATAATCTGAATGGAGACATCATGCAATACCAGATTCGATATTCCATACCTGACGATGTGAATTATTTCACTGCTACCATTGTACTAGAGGCATCGTCTGCAGCTGATGAAGAAACATTTTCAGTAACTCGACTAGTGCCTAATACGATGTACTCCATTGAAGTAAGTGAAACAGAAACAACAGTTTTCCTTCTATCCAGTAAGTTGCCGTATTACTAATCTTATCTTAAAGCCAAATGCTCGTTTTGGGAAAATTATCGGAAATAACTTCATTGGACAAACTAATTGACTAGTATTATTGAAATAGCATAAAAAGGGGCGTGTGTGGAAAATCCGAACCTTACAGGCAATTCATACTTACGTCTAGCACTGGCTCGGCACTGGATAAATCCACTGCCGAGCCAGTGCTAGACGAAAAAGCCGACCATTCATACTCGGCATCAACAGTGGATAACTGACGCGCAAGTATAAATACAACAGTGGATCGAAAAGCTGTCTAGGACATGACTGGGCATGCGCACTAGTACACTTCTATTGTGACGTAACGATGACTTGCAAATTCTGAACGCGCAATACCGTAATGCGCATGCGCAACCTTGTGCTAGACGAGTTGTCTAGCATCAACAGTGGATCAACAGTGGATCAAAGTTATGCCAGGCTGAGCACAGACTGATGCTAGACATTCCATTCATATCTGCGTCTAGCAGTGGATTTATCCAGTGCTGAGCCAGTGCTAGACGTAAGTATGAATTGCCTGAAAGTATCGTTAAATGCAGAAATATCAGTTAAAACGTTTATGGAAGCCGCTGACATTGAGCCTAAATTGACCGTCAGTTTGGCCTGTCTACGCTGACCACAATACGCTCGTTCGTGCGATACGTGGAGTGCAAAACCACGTGCCGCATTTGCCATAGGATTAGCACGCAGTGCACGAGGGTGCATATCAACATACAACCGTCGGTGATATCAATTTACAGTAAATGAGTGTTTTATAATTTACCAAATATATCAATTAGTAGGCGGTTTCCAGGCCAAACTTGTATCATCCCGTATTAGCAAAAACATATTCTTTCACACGATTGGTAATAAGAGCGTTTCATTTTGTGTGTGTGGGGCGTTTCCCACTACTGGCATTTGCCTTTAAAGGTTGTATGACATGGAAATCACATAACAGGCAGAATTTCACTCTGGAGATTTTTTTTACGAGGCGGGGCCTACGCTTGCCTTAGCAAAATGAACAAAATAATTGCAAAAATATTTAAAGATTAACAAAACATATTTCGGTTAAACAGTTTACAAATATTTGATGTATACACTATTACAGATAAATAGAAGTCAACATGTATTTGCAATACATGGCCCCTTTAAAGGGATCTAGTACCCTTGCAAACTTACTTAGAACTCTATATTTATTATCTCTGTTTGATTCTCGCTTGGAAGCTTATCAAGCAAATGACCAATCAGAGGGGCTGTAACAAATCTACACTGGAAGGAGAACTATTTTCATATTACGTTATTTCCAATTTCTCTGTTTGTCCAATCCCTCCATGCATAACGAGCTATTATTTCGCACAAGAAGTCATAAAGCAGTGATGTAAATCAACAATATTGCATTTAAACACAAATATGTTTGTTTTCTCTCTGTGAGTGAATTGTTTGTCTTGGACCCCGACTGTAATTGGTTGCTAGCCTTGATGTGGCCGAAGTTTGATTTACAGACCCATTTAATTAATTTCAATATTATATGAAAGTACAATTGACACATTCATTTAAAACCATAAGATTATACACTCATAATAGTGTGAGATACATTTGATTATTGACATAGAGTTTACGAATCGTGTATTAATAGAGGAGTACATGCAAACATGCGTGCAGTAGGACCATGGTATAGGAACAAGTCTAAGAAAGGTGCGACTTTGCACTTTAGCAAAAATGCACCTTTATAGGTGCACACTATGGTACAACTTTAATCCTATGCCGAGTCTACACCTTTTCCCGTTACTTTGCACCATTTATCAACCTTTTTTTTCTTACTGTGTAGCGGTTGTCACATACCTCATTGTATTTGTATAACCATTCGAAGTATGGATTAATTTCGTTTTTTAAAGCTCTTTTTCGTTATGAGGATATAATGTTTGAAGTGTTCGGATTTAAAATATCCATTTGATAATTTCAAATGTGCACATAGTTAGTGCATTGAGTTAGCACATATCACTCTGCATAATTTGTGCTCATTACTTGGCCATTTTACATGTATTTTGCCAAGTTCACGCAGCACTCTCAGAGGACATATGAGATCACATACTGCGGATTGGTTGTGTGAGGTTGTGTAAAGTTGTCTAGTTGTGTGGTTCGTATGATACACAACCTTTCACATCTATGGTTCATATAGTCAAATGATAGTACACAACTTGTATACACTACTAATTTGCAGTGCATATAATTATATCAACTTTTGGTCAACACTTTGTTAGTTTTTGCACATGTAAACAAAGTTTACTATATCCCTTTAAAACTGTATTTAAATTGTATACATTATTGTTAAATACAATTTGAATATAATTGCATAATAAAATGTAGCAAGTAGAAGACAAATTTCCAATAAAAATATTCATTAGATTTTAATTTATTAAATTCCCTCTTATGTACGGTTATATAGATTGAAACCAAAATATGTTTCACTATTGAAGGTGCATACTCGTTCTACTTGATTGTTTCGACCGCGTCAACAATTACAAAATAAACCAAATTATGCAGCTGCTATATAATGACGTAATGACAAATTCAAATAAAATAAAATTTACAAACCGGAGTTATGTCTCCTTATCTTTACCGGTCACATATTATTTGAATTTTGCCCCCCAAAAATACGTGATTACACAAATCTCTTGTATTTTTCTGGAAATTCTGGAAAATAGTCGGAAAAGTTTGACATTAATTGTCAACATGGTTGGCATGATAAAGGTTTACAAAACCTTGTTCAGAGATCCTTTGAAGAGCGCATGCAAACATTTGCCTTTAACGATTTAGTATAACATGAACTATACTATTCTACATACTTATATTCGCTACATCCATTAAACTACAATTTGTTCAAAAGTAGCAGCGTATTATTTGTTTTTCTGCGTACATAAATTAAATGACTTTTTTTTGTGTGTTTTGTGTCCAATTTCTGTCCAGGTCAGAACGAAGAATGGCGCCGGGGAAGGTGAATGGTCACTTCCGGTATATGCCACGACTGGAGGTAATGACAATGATACCTATGGGTCAACGGTAGATGATAATGGCTAGTCCAGATTCTTTGAAACAAATATTCCAAGTACGGTACATGAACATGATGAAGTAGAGATAGCTTAAAAGAAGAAGAAAAACCCCTTCAGGAAACGCGCCTTTTGAATAATAATACTCAAATACGGTAATTTTGTATTCACATTATTCTTTGACATACTTATGTGAATGCAAAAGAAATCATAGAATATTATGTTTTGAGATATGTCATAAAAATGCCGTAGGCAATTATGCAGCCACAATTTAAAAAACGAAATTAAACCGGGACCCTACAAACAAATACATGTACATCATACATGTACATACATTAATTTATCATTATGTCTATAATTCAGTTTTCACTTTCATGCATTCTTTACACAAACCGCGAGCATGGTGAGGGTGATTTCAATATTATAACTTTCAATTATGAGTATTTCATAACGGACTCTTTTTCTCTCAACGTTCTTGTGTTACCACAGCCGGTGCTCCCTTGGCGGCTATCGCAGGAGGCGTTGTTGTGGGTGTCATCATCCTCATCCTCATCCCTCTTCTCGTCTTCTTCATCCTCCGGTTTGCTCATGAAATCATATAACTGTTAAAATGCAAAACTACAATCATGTTCAACATTATTTTCCACGTGCATATTCTGTAATATTCCCGTGGGTTTGTGCGCGTATGAAGTATTTGTGCATATTTTTACAAACCCACATTGTTGGCATGAGGAGAATGCGTGAGCTAATGGGCCCTGTTCGACTTTAAACGAGTGTATGTTCAGAAATAAGAAAATAAAGAAAGTATCTGTGAAATTTACTGTAGCGTGCATGGTGACATGGAAGTTGTTATTGGCATGTTGAAGGACATTCTAATTTACAGAATATCAAATCGTAAATTTCATGGTGAAGATTAATACATTTTTACAACAATGTCACAAAAAATTAGCATTCATCATGTTCATTTTATCATGTTCCCAGACACTAACATATCAGTGTTTTGATTTGTCGATGTATAATTAATCCAACAGAATAGTCAAAGGCAGGCGGTGTAATCCAGCATATAAAAACCTACCGCGAAGTCATAGATAAAGATACATGAAACATTATAATAAATAATTGCATCTTTTCGGTTGATCACATAGATTTATTTTCCTTCGGGTTTGTGTCGGGTTTAAAGTTATTTTAACTAGCACAAACATTCCAAAGGGATTCTGGGGACTATTGAAATCATACAAGCTTTGACGCTCAGATGTTAGAGCAACAATCTAACGTTATGAAGGTCTCAAGTTCAATTCCCAGCCAAGCACAACTTTTTTTGCTCATTGTTATAATATCATTAATGTTCTTTTCTTGTGCAGTTGGCGAAAGGGCGCACGAACATCGCGAGAGGAAAAGTCATTTGGACAAAGCAAGGAACCAAGTCCAGAGAACTCGACACCCCTTCCCCTGTACCAAGGGCTGTGGAAGGCGGCACATGTCTCTACAGCTCCTCTGACCGATCACTCGCCAGATTATGAAGACGTCGATGAGGGAGCATACGAATATCCAGCAGCAGCTACGTCATCAGAAGACGCACCTCATCTTTACCATGCTTACCTTGATTTTGACCAGCCCTCTGTCAAGAAGGAAGGGGAGTATGAAACTCCCTTTTGTTGAACTTGTTAATTACCCGGCCTTGGGAGGTTTACTTATTCGTAGCCCTACCAGTTATTTAATGGGAAAGAACACTATACAGTATAATAACCTTTTTGTAACGTTTTGTTAATTGTCAAACTGGGTGGTAGGGGATAAAACGCTTGTATTTTAATTGCTTATTCACATTTTATGTGACTATTTCCCTCCATCTCACTCTCAATATCATTGCATTTCTTGTATATTGTCTTTAGTTTTTATTTCTTCTAACATTCTCTCATCTTAATGTGATAAATATGTGTAGATACAATCAATATAAATGTGGCTATTATTGAGTTAAGAATGGGAAGGTGTTTAAATATTGCGCTCTTTAAGTTCGTGCATTGTACATAGCAGATCTTAATATTTGTTTATGTTATTACTAGTTTGTTTTCAGATTGAAATCGATGTACGCAGATTCACATGAAAAGGTGCATGATGTGGATGGGTGGTGTATTGGGTGTGTGAGTATGTATGCACTAAGTCTAATTCCTTGGTGTTTACTTGGTGTTCCTTGGTGTATGTAAAATGTGTGGGTCAACGTTAATGGGAGTGGGCGGGGTAGGGGTAGTTGGGGGGGGGGGGGGGGGTAGGAGGGGTAAGGGAGCTTACGGATCAAATTATTTGTTATTGCATCTTCCGTATTATCGCAGTATATATAATTATATTGGTATATTTTATAGTATGTATAATTATATTAGTTCATGAAAGACTATGATGTATACCGTATATTATTTCTTTCATTCTCACCAACGATGGTTATAAATTACTATTGCTTTGTTAAAGGAGTAGTACAGTTTTGGTAAGGCTGAACTTTAGTTACCAAAACCTGCACAGTAACATTACAAACTAATAGTTATAACTCCACCATGCTCGAAAGGTATACAAAATTACAGACCACTAAGTAAAAAGCCCGTTATCATTAAAAAAGAACCATTAAAAAACAAGAAGGCGCTCTCTAAAAATGCATTGGTTTTAACCATTTTTCATACAAAATTATGCATGTGATGTTTTGTTCAAAAAATTATTAAATAGAGAGATCATCAACAACTAATTTTTGAAAACCGCTTTTTGAAAAGTTTTGAAAAAGTGTAAGCATTTTAAAAATATTTTTACAAATCATCGGATTTATTACGATCGGATATATTTATTGATATTTCAGCCATTTCTGAACCGATTTTGACCAAATAAAGTTTATTCTGCCATTAAAAATGAATGTTCTTTCAAATTCGACACTCAGTTTTTCATAACCTCACAACAAAATTGTTTGTGCAGCGCCCTCTCTACCAAAATTGAACTACCCCTTTAACTTTGTTGATATACGCATATTACGTGATGAATGGTTGATAACATATGTCCTGTTGTGATCTATGTTGACCGAGTAATGTGTGAACATTTCACATTAAATGGATATGATAGGCCTATGGCCATGTAATGAGCGAAAATTCAAAGTGATATTCGCTAACTCATTGCACTGGCTTTGTACACAGCTATACAATTCTAGTGGATATTTAAAAATTACGAATAAAAAAAATCTTAATCGTAAATATCGTTTTAACAAAAGGGAAATTCATATAACCGACATTTGTTCCATGCTTCTATTCTTAATACGAATACATCAATTGTTCAATTGTATGAGTATGTTATGTGGTGAGGCAAGATTGGTAGAGCGCGCGCTTTCCGATCATGAGATCCCGAGTTCGAACCATGCCCACCAAGCCCACTGCGTTTGTCCTTCAGCAAGACAATTTATCCACAATTGCTGCTCTCTACCCAGGTGTATAAATGGGGACCCGGTAGGAGGTGAAAGCCTATATGTGATGGATCTTCTCAATGCCCATGAGCCGCTTGGAAGGAATGCTCCCCAGGGAGTGAAGATGGTGCACGCAATGTGTGCTGGTTTGTATTGTATCCTATGACTGGGGGTAATAATATCATTGTAAAGCGCTTAGAGATGATTATCAATCATATTAGGCGCTACATAAATTTAATATATTATTAGAACCACTAGAGTTCTAAGTAGGATTAGTGGATTTGGACAATGTTACTAAATCCCTTTAATGAGTCCAATAAATGAAAGCATCCCACGATTAGACAAATGGGTGGATGGGTTGTGTAGGGGAGTGGTTAGGATTATTTTGTATCATAAAATAACCTACATTTTGGTATGAAGAGTGAAATACATAATCATCTGTTCATGAATACATGTTTTTAATACGTACAACCATTAAACATGTTAAAGCCAAATAGCAGTTTTGGGAAACGCCCCCCCCCCCCCCCCACACACACACACAAATGAATATAGGCTTTTATCACCGACCATGTGACATGATTTACAATATCATTACTAATCTGTTAAAGTAAAAAGTTGGACAAACCTTTGAAGTTGACTATTTTAGCAATAAGATGACGTCGCACGCGAATTCGAGTGGGTAAGTACCAGAGTACGGGAACTCAAGCCGGCGATGACGGGCGGAACAAGCCGTGAAATGTTATATTAATGGTTTTTATTCAACAAACTATCAAACTATTGCACTGACAGTCATGTACAATAAAATGGAACGATATTCGCAAACATGAAAATAGCTAAGACGAAATCACGAGGTATGAACATTTTTTGGTTAATACACCTGTACAAAAAACATTTAACGAAAGTCAATAATTAGAGAAAGAGATAGTAATGTTGACTCAATCTTAGCGGTGCGCATGTAACTATTGCTGCATGTAACGATGTTATAGTTTAGATTTTACCGAATAAACCCTCTTTTTATACTATTTCAGCCAATTGATCAAAAAGTTTGGAAAATAGAATTGATTTTCGTAACTTTAATTCCCATAACTGCTTTTGGTTTTAAGTATTGTAGTTTAAGTTTATTTGTACCGCATTTGTAATTGATTCAATATGGCTTTGTGTACACAGCTTCTATTCATGTTGATATTTGATTTTATGTTAAATTTATATTTAGAGGAATAAAACATGAAAAAGTATTATGTTTGCACGTTGTAATACGCCTACATGTTTTAGCTGTGTTTGTTGGTGTGTGTGCTGTATGCATGTGACTGTGTGTACTCTTATGTGTGACCGTGTTACATAGTCACATGTATGTGTCTCAGCCAACTTGTGAAGATGGGCTTTATCATGCAATGTAGATATATTTCTACACATTAGTGTAAAAAATATACGTGTACGTCAGTAAATGGGTGTGTGTGCGTGCGTGCGTCTTTGTGCGTATGTTCGTATGTGTTCGTTTGTGTGATAGGTGAAGTTCGTAGTGATAGTAATGAAAAATACATGTAAGTGAGATCAAACTATTAGCCCTTTAAACTTAACATTTTTTCTTAAACACTGGAACATGGCCCAATTTTGTATTTGCCTAATATGACACTATATCGCACTGAATATACAATAAACTTGACCTTAAAAATGGGATCACATGAACATGGCTCATCTTTACAAATCATTGCCACAATTTATTGCCAGCATACCACAGGCATCAAAACCAAGTCTATTTATAACATAAGTAATTTTATTCCCACTTTTCCAAAACACCGTGGTCAGCTACAAATCTTTTCAGAATAATTATTTCAATAACATGAAACCTGATGTTGACATGAGATGGGTTTTTCTTTGAATAATAATCTGCGTTTGACCAATAATCTTGCCATGTGTCTACCAGAGTAATGACCAAAATACATCGTTTTTTTTGCATTAATTTAAGACGGGGTCCGCTCGCTTGTCATAAGGGCCGCTAGTCATAAGGACCGCTAGTCATAAGGACCGTTATTCATAACGTGTAACTTCCTATACCTTATGCCTTTATGAATAGTGACCCCCTTTTTATGTTATGAATAGCGGTCCTTCACGTATAGGAAGTTACACGTTATGACTAGCGGTCCTTATGACTAGCGAGGTTACCCCATTTAAGACATGGGTCAAAGGTCACTAGACCATTCAGTATAAATAAAAAGTGGAATTGAAACACTGGCCTCAGCTGGGTCATTATACACAATGGTAAATTTTTCATAATTCAGAAATGGGGTTACTTTCATATTGTCTTTGTTCAAAAGGTTCATTATTCAAAAAGAAGAAGAAATGGATCGCGAATCATAATCCTATGAAGCGGTCGCTATTCTAACAAACATGAAGGGTCCCTATTCATAATTCATATTAAGGGCCATTCGGTACTAATTATACAGTATCAGGGTCGCAATTCATAATGTACTATAAGGATCGCTATTAATAATGTACAAAAAGGGTCAATATTCATCATGTCACAATACCTAGGTGGCTATTCATAATACCATACAAATTATAGTTACACTCTGACAGATTGGTGCAGGTCCTATAATAAGCTATGCACTGTGGACTCTGATTAATGAGCAGTGGAGTGGGTGGGTGCAACATATACACCAGAATCAATGCTCATATTAAATTAATCTCCATAACCTTTTCATAAGTTGAATACGTTTTTGGTAGAGGGTGATCTTTGGTAGGGAGGGGGATGCTGGTGTCTTTGCCCAAATGCATGTATCGATCGTACATCTGGGCCATATAACATGATGATTCGTGATTTATCGTAAGATCCAATGGATCAATTGTAAGTTTAATAACACTGGTTATACATTTACATTTGTAATTGGAAGATCAATTATTTAAATTGCACCATTTCATTACAAACTAATAGTTATAATTCCACGATGCCCGAAAGGTAGAAAAAACTTACAAACAGCTCAGTTGAAATGTTGTTATCACTCAAAAAACAGCCGTTAAAGGGCATCAAGCGTGGGGATGATACACAGCGGGTCGCCATTTTGAACTGGGCTAGTTTGCGCGCACCGCATGACACTGAGCTAACGTGCATCACGCACCGTGCGCAACCTGTACTTAAGAAGGCGCCGCGCATCTGATTTGACGAATCTGAAGTACCTTTAAAACACACGAGAGCAATTTCTAATCCATGATTTATACAAAATCTGTGAATGTGATGTTTTGTAACAAATATTGATTCAATAAAGAAATCATTTACAACTAATTAAATACATCTTCGAAATGCCTACCCTTTTCGAAAACCCCCAAAACGGAACAGGATACTGGCTATAATAAAGACACATGGTGACTAGGTTCACGGGATAGGGCATTTCTGCCAAAGAAAATGATACCAAGAAGAACAGTCATATTGGTCGAGTAGTTTTTGTTTAGGACATGGTCGATGACCGTCGATCGGAGGTGTCTTGTAAATGCTTCCATGCAGCACTATGATTGTAAATGTCCAAGTTATGGCAAGATTTTGTACGAACATAACCAACCTTTCATTAAACAAGCCCCTGTAAAAAATAAATGTAACGCATGTTGACAAGATGCAAGAGATTAGCGCCATTTCTAATTTCGATTCCTTCTTCATGTAATATTTTCGACAACATGCAAAATATGATTCGTACACAAGTATATATTTGCACAAAAACTACGTGCATTAAATATAATTATAATTATTATACATACGTTCAATGTGCAGGTTTAGGTTGGTCAGATTAGGTTTCCTTGTTATGGGATTTCATTGAAATTCATATTCATTGTCACGGTATTTCATCACATGCGCAATCACGGTCTTTGTGACGGTGCAAGCCCACAGTCAGCCATGCAATGGCGGAACGAGACTCGCTCTGTTATTTGTATAGTTCTTTAGATGCTTTCGCGCATGACTGGACATGATAAATGAAATATTACAAATGATCAGACATATTATCCCAACAATTGTCCCTGGTCGTGACAATGATCATGCTAATCCATGAGTGTACGGGGAATTTCTTCTCGAGGGTCAGCCTTTTGCTCCACGCTGTTTTTCCATTAATAATGACAACAATAAATCAATCAATAATATCAATATTCTGGTCGAGAAATAGTTCACGTTTTACCTTAATATGGGCTACATTTGCTCCGTTTAGTAGAATATGAGTTGACTGTTCCTGAGATATTTGTCACAACTGTCAGGGGTGGGGAAGAAACCCCTCGCGCCCCCTCTCTTGCCCCCGATGTGAATGTTTGAGTAATGAATTATATTTTTGCTGCCTTCCTTCCTCTTTCGGGATAAAACAAATATTATGGGGGCAATCGGGTTTGACGATGTTTGTATAATAATTTCATTTTCAGCTTTGCATTTAACTACCTACAGTATTGTACTACTGTACATTAGTGTACTGTAATAATTGTGCACGGAGCTGTCAGGGCCCAGTTTGAACGTCACGAATAGACAAATATTGTATTTTCTATTTTGTTTAGACGTGAACCCAATTCTCGCTGTCGACATAATTGATAACGTGATTCCTCATCATTGATAAGATGACGTATTGCGGGGTGAAGGGTTCTCATTTCTGGTGGCGAGTTATCGGTATACTAGCCTCATGCTCTCTAACAGTCGTTGACAGTCGATCAAAGTTGTACCTACAATTGTAATTATGATTATATGACTGTGTTTCGTCAGTTAACGTACTGGTACTGGAAGTAAGCCTACACGTATCAGAGAGAGTGGATGAATCATACAAACAGAAGGGTCACTGCAAAGTGCAAACTAATAGTTATAAATCCACCATGCTCGAAGGTATAACAAAATTACACACGACTAAGTAAAAATCCGGTTATCAAAGCAAAGAGAGCCGTTAAAACACAACAGGGCGCTTTCTAAAAAATTGTGCAAACATAAATTTGTAAATTTGGAAAAGTGTAAGCATTTCAAATTGTTTTTCTTAAATCATCGAATAAACGGGAGATCACACATTTATTCCGATCGGATATACTTATTGACATTTCAGCTGTTTCTGAACCGATTTTGATAAAAATAAAGTTTACTCGTACCAACTCGTAACTTTAACTTGCTAAAGTGTAAGAGACGCTATTACCCGGTAATGTAATTATATTTGTGATTGTTTCGTTTCTTCTCTTTCCCTTTTCAATTTGTTTTTGCTTTTCATCTCTCTCCTCTCATTTCTATCTCATTTCACCTCCCACTTTCTTTCTTGTC
Source organism: Echinarachnius parma (assembly GCA_037951105.1). Lineage (NCBI taxonomy): Eukaryota > Metazoa > Echinodermata > Echinoidea > Clypeasteroida > Echinarachniidae > Echinarachnius > Echinarachnius parma. Next base: position 69,127 of record JBAMJV010007478.1, read on the forward strand.
ATCATCTCACTTTTTAAAACTCTATTAATTATCCCCAGCATAATTATGCCTAAACCGGAAGTTACGTATAACACATTTGAGTTGTCTAGGATGGTATAATTTGTGTAAGTCTAATGGGAAGGCGAATTAGATTATAAGTTCCCAAATTATATTATTTATTTTAATCTCAGCACAATTTATGTAAACATCATCAATATAATTTCAAAATTCATCATTATTCTCATCAGGTTTTCTTTATACAGTATACAGTGATTGCCCTCAGTATGTCTACTTGTAATGTCCTGAGTATACAATTGTACTGGGTTTATCTGAAAAAAAGTAGCTTATAAGTCTTTTGAGTGCACACTGAACAGCTACGAATATGCATACACATCTTTTCCCCCCATTCCAGTTGCATATCTGCACATGACAATACTGACCGGAGGGCAAACAAGTGGAAATGTTGCGACCGAACAGTACCAATGCTTCAGTACTGGTCCTGGTTCTGAGACCACGTTCGAGTTTGGACGGACGGCTCCTATCCCAACTGACTCGCCACCAGGCAATGCTTACCCGCACCCCTCCCCCCAGAATGGGAACCCGATGATCGTGGACTCCGGCTTAGGGTTTGGACCCTTCTACTGCAGAGGGTCAAAAACCGGATACGAAACAACCACAATATCAACATTCTTCGTGAGAAGTGATGGTAAAAGGCGTAGATCTAAAGGATATAAAATATCATTGTCAAATGTCAACATAATTCCCTTCCATATAGCCAGTGGCGTGGCGACAGGGCGGGGGGGGGGGGGGGGGGTGCATGTGCCCCCAATTAAGGATTTGATACAAAACATTAGGGTAACATCTTTTACCAAATACCCCCACCACAATCATTCGCGTGCCACGGCTGCGATTACGGGTTAGGTTGATAATTCCTTAGTAGCTAGTATATTAGTTTGACCAAAACTCACCTATCCCTTTCAAGGGATCTAGTGACTTTTGCAAAACCTGCACCATTACGTACAAACTTATAGTTATAACTCCACCATGCTCGAAAGGTATACAAAATTACAAACGACTAAGTAAAACCCCTGTTATCATTCAAAAAGAGTCGTTACAACTGAAGAGGGCGCTCTTAAAAAATCATTGGTTTTATCCATTTTACATACAAAATTGTGCATGTGATGTTTTGTTAAAGTTAAAGTAATGATTACATATAGATATCATCAACAACTATTTAAAAACCTCTTTCGAATGGTTATGACTCCAAATGTGCACTGAATGATGTGTGAAAATTCCATGTTAAATGGATTTTGTTTGTATGACCGCGGGTATTGAGCAAAATTCAAAGTTATATTTGCTTACTCATTGCATTAACTTTGTACACAGTGAAAGTTGTCCAAGGGAGACTTTCAAGTAAAAAAATGTAAATCATGCTTATCTTTATAACGAAAGCAAAATTCAGTACGTTTTGGTTGATTTTGACAATGATAACACTTCAATAAGTACTATGGTGCCTTCTGAACTGTGTTATGTACAACCGAGTATACTACAACATAAAGGCGGTATATGGAAGTGGAATATACATGTAAGTGTGCCAGTTTTAAATTCATGGCTTATACTAGTCAGAAAAATAGACCTCGTTAAGGGTGTCCTTTCATATCGACGTCATACTATCCGAGTTGGATCTCTTTCTATCATTCGTATATACTCTACGTGTAGTTTATTTTTGAAATTTTAAGATTAATGTAAAGTGTTTAAAGAACAATGTGCATCAGTTATTTGTGCATAATAATGTATTTGTTTACGATGTTATATCTTAATGTATCTTTGAATATCATTGTTATTTTACCATGATCATTGTTGGTCTCCGGACCTTGGCATCATGTTTATATACCGGGAAAAAAATAAAAAAATAAAAAAATAAATAAATAAATAAGGTGTTCACGCTGTGTTGAAACAAACTGGCTAGATATCAGCCGCACAATATACATGGGCCACTCGGTAACTTAGGTCGGTAATTTCTTACTTTGAACTTCTCATTTTGGCATCAATGCTACGCATTGAGCATTGTAATGCGCTCGTTTGAGACTATATACTATCATATATACGATGCATTATAATTAACTATACAAACAACAAATAAATCAGTAAGATATCGGGAACTTACTGCCTCGATGTCCAAAATCCTTGTAGGCCGAGTGCAAGGTATATGGTACGCGTTCGTTAGATATCGCTAGCGCCGTAGCTATCGCAATGGTAGTCGAGGTCCTTGTTGCTCCGTCACGCACACGAATAGCGATGAGTTCAAACTATGTAGAGAACGGGTAAGAAGTTAAAAATCGTGAAAGAACCCTCGAAACATTAGCTGATTTTTTGGACTAGGCATATACGTGAATATAATTTATTATGTGTTACCTACCAGGGAATAACTGTTAGGATTTGTGTTCGTTCCTTTTTAATCGTAGGGATGTGCATACGAAATTTTTATTGTTTTGGTTTGCCTCTAAATTTTATGTATTTAAATTCGTTTATATTAATGTACTTTTATTAATTAAGTCTTGTAGTAGTTTACATTTTTATTTGTATTCTTAGTGAAACTAATCAAGTGTCTTATATGTTTATAACCTTTTTTTGTAGTGTATTAAACTTCTTTACCCGATGGAAGACCACGCGTGCCATGTTGGCATACCTGAAAATGCTATCCATCCGTTGGTTAAACAAACGCACTGTTAATACTTTAAGACGGAAAATAAAAGTCAATGAATCAATCGAAACATTATCATTATGTTTTATATTCCGCAGCTAAATTTACTCCCAGTGACAGCGTCTTCACCAGGACAGTCAATGTTGGTGACACAGGAGTGGTCTTCAGCATGTTGAAGGACGATCCTCCTACACATCAGGACAGCTACATCAGATGGAGAAAAGATGGTAGTGGTTACATTGATTCAGCTCAAGGCTCTCTACAGTTCACGTTCCCTGACTCAATCCAAAGCTCTGATGGAGGAATCTACGAGATCCACTATCTAAACGACAGATCATCGAATAGAGGCGGATTGTACAGGCTCATTGTCAGAGGTATAACTTATTATAGAGTGCGTCGTCATGTCAAGATTTAAATCATGTAAAACCAAAGTAGACAGTAACATGAGTGCAGTAAACGTTTTTCTTTGTGATATTATATAGTGTCAATTCATATATTAATTTGCGGACCATTGCAATAAGACAGTTGTTGAGTATATAATAGCCAGTTAAGCCCTCTCAAGTCAACTGGTATGAATAAGCTTTACAATACTACTAGTCGACTACATCCCAGCTAGCCACCTGACGTCGTGCCAACGTTGGGCCGATGTCATTTTCGTTGTAAGGGGACGTTGGGCCAACATGCGACATGCGACGTCACCGAGACGTTAAAATGTCCGCCAGCCCAACATCAGCTCGGTGTCTTTTTTTAATGCTGGCCCAACGTCATTTAGCGATTTCGGCCCAACATCAATTATTGACAATGGCCCAATGTCAGTTCTAACGTAGGCCCAACATCGATTCCTGACGTTGAGAGAACATCAAGTTTTGACGTCGGCCCGACGTTAAAATGTCCGCCAGCCCAACATTGTCCCAACATCATTTTGTGATGTCGGGCAAATGTCAATTTCCGACAATGGCCCAACACCGAATCATGACATAGGACAGATATCAAATTCTGATGTGGGCTCGACGTTAAAATGTCCGCCAGCCCAACATCGTCACTATGTCATTTTGTGATATTGGCATAACGTCAATTTCCGACAATGGCCCAACATCAACTCATGACATTGGACCAACATAACATTATGATGTCGGCTCGAGGTTAAAATGTCCGCTAGCCCAACATTGTCACGACATCATTCTGTGATGTTGGCCCAACGTCAATTTCCGCCAATGGCCCAATATCAAATCCTGAAGTTGGTCCAACATCAAATTCTCACGTTGGCCCGACATTAAAATGTCCGCCAGCCTGACATTAGCCCAACGTTATTTTTATTGTTGGCCCAACATCAAATCTTGACGTTTGCCCAACATCAAACTTTGTCGTTCGCCCGACGTTTGAATGTCCACTAACCCAACATTGGCCCAACGTCATTTTCTGATGCTGGACCAAGATCACAATTTGACAATGGCCCGATGTCAAATGGCCAACGTAGGACCAACATCAAAAACGTAAAAAGAAATGTGAAGACATGCATAGATTCCACGTTTGCTCCATGTACTTTGTTTAACGTTTACACACATTCATAAATCATAATTCTATTCATATCCTATTCCTACACCTATTGCCTAATCCTAACCTATCATCCTATCGTCCTACAAACACAGGTCGCAATCGGTATACTATATATACACCTCTTCTTAGCATGTATGTTTTGTAATGGTTAGTAATTTCAGAGCGTTGAATCTGAAATAATCCACCTTCAAATCATATTCATAACACTATTTACATGTGTTATTTATATTCTTATATATCTTTATAAATTATATACAGCAGTAAGGACATGACAAAAGTATATTTTTTAATATAAATGATTCCAAAAATCGAAAATTTTCATTTCACTTACGATCGCTTATAATCGATCATGAATTGCCCGATAGCAATACTTTTTTTCTTTACTTTTTAATTACTAATGTTTGGGTTAGGGATTAAACGAAATTCAATTCATTATAGATTCTCAAAGCAAGTTAACAAAAATATTATAAGTACCCAGCTAGCTAACTGACATCGGACCGGTGTCGGCAGGTCGTCGGCAAGATCGTGGTCGGCAAACAGACGTCGCGCCAACATTTCGCCAACGTCGAATTTAAGTTTGAGGTCTTGGAAATTAAATAAGTCGGAAAATGGTTGTAGTTGAATGTCGTGCCGATGTCATTAAGCTGACGAAAAAAATACGTCTCAAATAAAACGTCGCGCTAAAATCGCACCAATGCCGAAACTGATACCAATTTAAGAGCTCGATAGAGTGTTGTAATATTAATGTTGGGCCGATGTCAATAAACCAACATGAATATGACGTTGGGCCAATGTTGTACCGAAGTCGGAATATATCATTTTAAGAGGTGTCGGACGGATGTTATTATGACATCACAAATATGACGTCAAGCCGACATCGCGCCGATGTCAGAATTGGCAGCAATGACACAATTCGGCAAATAGTCATGAAATCGATGTTCAGCCGATGTCAATATTCTGACATGAATATGTCATCTCCAATATGACGTCGGGATAATTTCGCGCCGATGTTGGAACTGGTAGCAATTAAAGAGGTTGGTAAATGGTTGTAACATTGATGTCGGACCAATGTTTTTTATTGGACATCCATATGACATCTCAATTATGACGCCAAAGCGATATCCTGCCGATGTCATAAATGGCACCAATGTAACTAATCATTAAATAGTCATTAAATGGATGTTGTGCCGATGTCAATAATTCGACATGAATATGACATCTCAAATATAAAATCGGCCTTCTATCGCCCCGATGTTGGAACTGGTAGTAATTTAAGAGGTCGGTAAAACGTTGTGAAATTTATGTTGGGCCAATGTTATTAATTAAACATAAATATGACAACTCAAATACAACTTTGGGCCTATACCGCACAGATGTCGGAATTTACAGCAATTTTAAACGTCGGTGAAAGGTTGTTAAATAGATGTCGGGCGGATGTCATTACTCCTACATAAATATGACATCTCTATTAAGACGTCAGTCCGATATTGTGATGATGTTGGATCTGGTAGCAATTTAAGAGGTCGGTACATGGTTGTGAAATTGATGTCGGGCCAATGTTTTTAATTGGACCTCAATATGATATCTCAATTATATCGTCACCTCGATATCTTGCCGATGTCAGAATTGGCAGCAATAAAACAAGTAGGCAAATGGTCATCAAATCGATGTTGCGCCCATGTCAATACTGCGACATGAATATATGAGACCCCAGATTTGATGTCGGTCCGATATTGTGCCGATGTTAGAACTTGTTAGCAATTTAATAGTTCTGTAAATGGTGTTTAGTTTGATGTCAGCCCGATGTAATTTATTATACATCTATACTATGACGGCAAAATATATTCCGTCGAAGACAGAACCTTCAGCAACGGAACAAGTCGGCAAATGGTAAAATTAATGTCCTGCCATTAATCCGTCATAAATATGACATCTAAAATATGGCGTCGGTTCGACAGTGTGCCGATGATAGAGCTCTAGCAAATTAAGAGGTCGTTATAATAAATGGTTGTTAATTTGATGTCGGGCCGATGTAATTAATTAGACATCTGAAATATGACGTCAAACCGTTATCCTGTCGATGTCAAAACCGTTATCAATGGAACAAGTCGGCAAATGGTCATTAAATTAATGTCGTGCCCATGTCATTAATCCGACATGAATAAGAGATCTCAAATATGACGTCGGGCTAATATCGCGCCGATGTTGGAACTGGTAGCAAATTAAGAGGTTGGTCAAAGATTGTAAAATTTATGTTGGGATTATGTTATTAAATATACATAAATATGACAGCTCAAATATGACGTTGGGTCAATGTTGTACCGATGTCGGAACTGCCGACCATTTTGACGGCTTGTTTCATGCTGCCAGTTCTGACATCGGCATGATATCGCTATGGCGTCATCGTTGAGATGTCATATTCATGTCTAATCACTGACGTCGCCACAACATCAATTTAATGAACATTTGCCGAGTTGTGTCATTGCTGCAAGTTCTTACATCGGCTTGACGTCATATTAAAGAGGTCACATTGATGTCTAATTAATAACATTGGACCGACATTTTACTACCATTTACCGACCTCGTAAATTGCCATCATTTCCGACATCGGCGCGATATTAGCACGACGTCACATTGCACATGTCATATTCATGTCGGATTATTGACATCGGCTCAACATCAACTTAATGACTATAAGCCGAGTTGATTCATTGTTGCCCATTCTGACATCGGCAGGATTTCGGTTCGACGTCAGAATTGATATTTCATATTTTTGTCTCCTTAATAACCCGACATCAATTTCACAACCATTTACCGACCTCTCTAATTGCTACCAGTTCCAACATCGGCGCGAAATTAGCCCGACGTCATTTATGAGATGTCATATTCATGTAGGAGTATTGACATCGGCGCAACATCAATTTTATGACCATTTGTCATATTTATGACGGATTAATGACAGGACATTAATTTTACCATTTGCCGACTTGTTCCGTTGCTGAAGGTTCTGTCTTCGACGGAATATATTATGTTTACCGCCATAGTACAGATGTCTAAAAATTAAATTAAATTGCTAACAAGTTCTAACATCGGCACAATATCGGACCGACATCATATTTGGGGTCTCATATTTATATCGGAGTAATGACATTGGCCCGACATACATTTTACAACCTGTTTCTACCTTCTATATTGCTACCAGTTCCGATATTCGCGCGATATTAGCCCGACGGCATATTTGACATGTCATATTCATGTTGGAGTATTGACATTGGTGCAACATTGATTCGATGACCATTTGCCGACTTGTTTTATTGCTGCTAATTCTGACATCGGCAGGATATCGGTATGACATCATAATTGAAATGTCATATTGAGGTTAAATTAATAACATTGGGTTAATGTCGGAGTGGCGGACATTTTAATGTCGGGCCAACGTCAGAATTTGATGTTGGCCCTTTGTTGGGTAACTGACATTGGGCCAGTGCCAACAATTAATGGTTAGCCAACATCACAAAATGACATTGGGCCAATGTTGGGCTGGCGGACATTTTAACGTCGAGCCCACATCAGAATTGTATATATCTCTCCTATGTCAGGATTCGGTGTTGGGCCATTGTCGGAAATTGACATTGGCTTAACATCACAGAATGATGTTGTGACAATGTTTGGCTAGCGGACATTTTAACCTCGAGCCCACATCATAATGTTATGTTGGGCCAATGTCATGAGTTGATGTTGGGCCATTGTCAGAAATTGACGTTAGGCCAATATCACAAAATGACGTGGTTACGATGTTGGGCTGGCGGACATTTTAACGTCGGGCCAACGTCAGAACTTGATGTTCTCTCAACGTCAGGAATCGACGTTGGGCATACGTTAGAACTGACATTGGGCCATTGTCAATAATTGATGTTGGGCCGAAATCGCAAAATGACGTTGGGTCAGCATTAAAAAAGAAACCGCCGCGCTGATGTTGGGCTGGCGGACATTTTTACATCGCATGTTTAATGTAGACCCAACGTCCTCTTACAACGAATTTTACATCGGCCCAACGTTGTCACAATGTCAGGTGGCTAACAGGGTTATTCCGTTGTGCTTCCTAAGAATTAGGGGAAAGTGAGTATATAGGTATTGGTAAAAGTGCCTGATTAACAGACAAATGTCAACTTTGTGTCAAACTTTGAATCCCTCCCACACGAGTTCGTGATACGTACACCATGCATACATAATTAGTCGTCATTTATGAGATGTCATATTCATATCGGACTATTGACATTGGCGCAACATCAGTTTTATGACCATTTGCCGACTTGTTTCATAGCTGCCAGAGGCTGACATCAGCAGGATATCGCTATGGCGTCATCATGGAGATGTCATGTTTATGTCTAATCATTGACCTCGGCACAACATCAAGTTTACAACCATTTACCGACCTCCTAAATTGCTATCAGTTCCAACATCGGCGCGATATTGGCCCGACGTCATTCATGAGATGTCATATTCATGTTGGACTATTGACATCAACACAACATCAATTTTATGACCATTTGCCGAGTTCTTTCATTGCTGAATGTTCTAACGTCGGCGGGATATCGGCCTGACATCATATTGTAGATATCATATTGATGTCCAATTAATAACATTGTCCCGACATTACTTTCACAACCATTTACCGATCTCTTAAATTGATACCAGTTCCAACATCGGCGCGATATTAGCCCGACGTCATTTATGAGATGTCATATTTATGTCGAACTATTGACATTGGCGCAACATCAATGTTATGACCATTTGCCGACTTGTTTCATAGCTGCCAGAGGCTGACATCGGCAGGGTATCGCTATGGCGTCATCATTGAGATGTCATATTCATGTCTAATCGATTTTTATTGGGCCATTGGCGGAAATTGACGTTGGGCCAACATCACAGAATGATGTCGTGACAATGTTGGGCTAGCGGATATTTTAACCTCGAGCCGACATCATAATGTTATGTTGATCCATTGTCATGAGATGATGTTGGGCCATTGTCGGAAATTGACGTTATGCCAATATATCACAAAAATGACGTAGTGACGATGTTGGGCTGGCGGACATTTTAACCTCGAGCCAACCGCGATAAGCCGACATCCGGCCAACAACTTATGACATCGGCACGACGTCAGGTGGCTAGCTGGGATGCTACGACTAAACCTTTATCAATGTGGTTGATATTCTGTATTTGCCTAAATAGTCAGCTTCATTCGCTTTAAACTACATGATTGTATTCATGGGCGTATAGGGGCACGTCCTCAACAAAAAAGAAAAGAAAACTCCTTTCCTTTTAATTTGTTGCCCGAAAATTACGTGTTTTTGTTGGTTCAGTCCTCATATGAGACGGTTGTACCCGAATGTAACATGATTTTGCCTAAATATGACATGGATTTGCCCGAATATGACATGATTTCCCCGAATTTCAGTTGCGTTTTGCCTCATTATAGTCGTTCAAAACTCCAGGGGGGGGGGGGGGGGGGGTGGGCTACAGCCCCCAGCCCCCCCCCCCCCCCCCCCCCCCCCGCCTCCTACGCCCATGATTGTATAAATCTGAATTTACTAGAGCCATTATAAACTTACATTCATGTTTCATTGTATAATCGCATTATTATGCAGAATGTGCTCCTGGTAAATGGGGGCCTCCAAACTGCAATGGAATATGTGACAATTGTTACAACGGAGGAGTTTGTGATGATAAGACGGGGCGATGTATTTGCCCAAACAACTTCAAAGGACCGAATTGTCTGACAAGTAAGTTGTGCTAAATGTCATCTACATAAACTTCCTTCCTTTTTTCTTTAAATGTTCTATGTCATGGAAATGACATTAAAACATTGTTTAGCCTGTTACTCAGTTATTTATAATAAAAACAATGCACCTTCACGAAAACTTAGTGCCTGCTCACAATAGTATCACATGATTGAATACACTACCAACTAACCCACTTTCAATTTTAATAGCAGTTGCTATGTGAAAAAAGCAGGGCATGCTATTGTGGGCATATTATTTTTGTCATTCTTCTTTTTCCATCTAATGTAAGCTGACCAGTGATGTCAATAGCTTATCAGTTCTTTTCTTGTCCTTATGATGATTGAGGTTTTCTTACACACATGTAGCATCAGCAATTGAAATTTAAATTGTGTGGTTTTGGAAGTGTATTCAAAGAGATGTGATACTATTGTGAGCAGGCGCTCAGCCTGGGGGAAGGTGCATTGTTCATCTTACAAGTAACTGAGTTGTGATTGACAGATGAGGTCATATACAGAATTTCACTCTATAGAGTTTTTTAAGAGGTGGGGCTTAGGCTTGCCTTAGCAAGATGAACAAAATAATTGCAAAAATGTTGAAAAATCGACAAAACATATTTTGTTTTAAACAGTTTACAAATATTTGATGTATACACTAATACAGATAAATAGAAGTCAACATGTATTCACGTTACATGGCCCCTTTAAGAGTCCACATTCAGGCTCGCCGATTCCACCGAAAACACAATGCATTGGGGGGGGGGGGGGGGGGGCAGAGCATTGTTCACAAACAATGCTCGCCCCCTCCCCCCCCCCAATGGCATTGTGTTTTCGGATGGAATCGGCGCCACTGTCCACATTATATGATTTTAAAAGATTAAAAAACAGTATTGGTAAGCGCTAATTATTATCACACAACAACCGCATGTACGCCGAGTGCAAAAGCTGCAGTTACGTGGCTTGTGGGCTGTTTTTGTGTTAGCCTGCTTTCACTTAGCCCGGCGGAGAAGGGGTGAACATGCGGTGAAATATTTGCCCAATATTATTTTCGATAACTTTCCCAATGCTGATATTTTGCTTTAATTTCCCACTAAATAATACACAAAACTAATATAATTTGCCATTTAAGGGATCTATTAACATTGTCGAAATCCACAAAACTTACCTAGAACTCTACAGGGGGCTATGTCATACCTTGTTGTATTCGGATTACCAACAAAAGCGTGAGACCGGTTAATTTGTTTTTCGAATTTTCTCTTTTTGTTAAAAAATAATTGCAATTGAAGTATTTTGATTATTAACTATACATTGGATAGTCATAACAAAGTGCAATTGGTATGCGTATTTTAAATTTCGCTTATTTCTCGGCCATTTAACGTCCATTTAGCATGAAATTTTAACACAATGCGTAAATCATTATGTAATATACATGTTCCAACCATTCATCCCTTTGTACATAAGTCAACAAAGTTAATAGATCTCTTTAACATAGTAATACAACCATCGGTATATAGACTACAGGAACCGCGTGGGTTTTGTATAAAGTCTATGGATATTTCAGAATTTTATGTTGTATAATGATTAAGTTTTCCTTCATAGTTTGTAGGTCTGATAGCGGGAACCGATTCGGACTGGACTGTGAATACAGATGTAGTAATCAAGAATTGCCCTACAATTGTAATGGCTTCATGTTCTGCCTCCCGGATCCATTCGGATGCACCTGTTCCGCAGGAGTCAAGGGACTGCCTGTAACACAGGTAACATTATACTAGACATATAGTTCTTAACACATATTACAAGTATATTTACAAAAACTGCTTTGTTATCATGACATATATTGATTTAGTTTTATATGAAACATTGACTATAATTATAAGCCTTATAATGCTTATTTCCCTTTGTTATTGTAAAGCGCATTTAAATGCTTTAATGGTAATGAAATGCGCTATATCATATCATTACAAAAGGCAGTTTATTTCTTATTAAAAACCCGCATACAATGTAGATAATTTGTAGTAAACAATATCGGCAAATAATATTAATGATAATAATTATCATTAATATTATTTGCCGATATTGTTTTACTACAAATTATCTACAGTTGTATGCGGGTTTTTAATAAGAAACTGAACTTTTTTTTTTTACAGGATAATTTATAATGAATCTCATGAGCGTTTGTTGTCAGTTACTATATATTACAGAAGAAGAGATTGATCATAATGCGTCAAAATTGTTTGGTTCATGAATTGCAAATGACTTCACATTGTATGTCATAGTATTACAGAACCAGCAATAGGTTGGGAAAGGATAGTTGAAGAGAGGTGTATGTGTTTATATATACACAGGATACACCATGCACTTTGTTATACGGTTTGTATTAAATTCCACAACAAGAAAGTTAGGCTGTTAAGGACTTTGTCGAAAACATGAATATGCATAATTTAAGTTAATAGTCCAGACGAGTGCCCACAAATGTTGCTGGTCCTTTTGTTGGGAATGTATGGCATGGTTTGTATTCATATTGAAACAGAAGATAACGGAATCTGTGATCGCGGTGTATAATTAAAACTTAATTTCACATAATTATTTAATATTTTCAAAAGAGAGGTATGCCCTAAATATTAAAGACTAAATTATGCCCCCCCCCCCCCCCCTCCCCCAATCATTCCAATCACGCTACGCCGCTAAATGTAACATTTAATATCGTTTGACTTGCTTTCTGCAGATTGCGGTCCCGGAGAATATGGAGCTGGATGCACGCAAAGCTGCCATTGCCGTGATGAAGATACATGTAACCGTTACTCCGGTTGTGCCCCAACGGTTGTGCTGATGGCTGGTCTGGGGAGAACTGCCAAAGTACGTCAAAATATGGAGACGACTGGTTATATAAATCATTATAATTATATGGATCTTATTGAAACGAAATGAAATAACTTTATATTTGTTACTATTATTAATCATCATGATCATACTTTTTCATTCTTTAAACAACACAAATAATCAAATAACCAATACAGATATCGGATATAATAATAATAATAATATTAATAATAAACAGTTCTTATATAGCGCATATCACATTGCAGAAGCACGTCTCTATGCGCTTGTATTATTACCCTGGTTGTAAATGGTACAGTTCAAACCCGCACAATTATCTTGCGCACCATCTCAACTCCCCGGGGAGCATACTAGCTAATGGCAGCCATATATGATATATATAGCGCGCATGCTAATTAACACCCAACCATATACCCATTTATATTCCCGGGTAGAGAGCAGCAATTTGGATTAAATGTCTTGCTGAAGGATATAAATGACAATCGGGTTTGAACCCACGACCTCTAGATTTGAAGTCTAGCGTCCATCCGATCGTACCACACCATCAACAATGCTAATCGAGTTAAGCTACTATATAATAACACTTTGTAATTTAATGGAAGTCTTGGTTATTGTAATTTTAATAAGAGATAACAAAAATCAATGAGCATAGATAGCTTACATGCAGTTGTTCCCCTCGTTTACTTCTTATTCTCTTTTAATTTCTGTATTAGTGTTCTCTGTCTCTCTCTATTTCTTCATGCTTATAGTAAGTCGATATAAATGTAAATACTACATTAATTGAGTATTAGGCAACATTTGTACACATGTCCAGAGACGGTATAAATCGTCTTATCATAATTAGATGGAGTTTTAAATGTAATGTCTCGGAAAATAAAGAATTTGCTGTATTTTTCTCACCGCAATTAATTGTAAACATTATGCATATATGTCTTGCAAAATTATTCGATATTCTCACCTGGTATTCTTTAATCAACAGTGATTTTTGTCGTGTGCTATTTAATTGTCCTGATTACACAGTCCTTATTGCCTTTATCCGAAATTAGACTTTAAGTGCACTCTAAACAGCTACGAATATGCATACACATATTTCCCTCTCTTTCCAGTGCCAGTTGCATATCTGCACATGACAATATTGAACCTATGGGCAAACACGTGGGGTAGGAGCCTACCAAATGCTACAGTACTGGTCCTGGTTCTGAGACCTCGTTCACGTTTGGACGGACGGCTCCCATCCCAACTGACTCGCCACCAGGCAATGCTTACCCGCACCCCCTCCCCCCAGAATGGGAACCCGATGATCGTGGACTCCGGCTTAGGGTTTGGACCCTTCTACTGCAGAGGGTCAAAAACAGGATACGAAACAACCACAATATCAACATTCTTCGTGAGAAGTGATGGTAAAAGGCGTAGATCTAAAGGATATAAAATTATCATTGTCAAATGTCAACATAATTCCCTTCCCATATAGCCAGTGGCGTGGCGACAGGGCGGGGGGGGGGGGGGTGCATGTGCCCCCAATTAAGGATTTGATACAAAACATTAGGGTAACATCTTTTACCAAATACCCCCACCACAATCATTCGCGTGCCACGGCTGCGATTACGGGTTAGGTTGATAATTGATAAATGCTTACCTGCACAGCAACCCCCAGTATGGGAACCCGTGGATCGTGAACTCCGGATTAGATTTTGGAGCCTTCTACTGCAGAGGGTCAAAACAAGGATTAGAGACAACCACAATATCAACATTCTTCGTGAGAAGTGACGGTAAAAGGCGGTACTCTGATATCTTTGTAAAATTTCCACCAAATTCCCTTCCATTATCGCCAGTGGCGTAGCGGACGGGGGGGGGGGGGGGGGGGGGGGGGGGGGGTAGGGGTGCACGTGCCCCCCCAGGTATTTGATACAAAACATTAGGGGAACATCTTTTACCGAATAGGAAATTCTTAGAGTTTTCCGTAGATATTTCCGTATGTTTTGTACACAAATCACCACAGGGGTGCACGTGCCCCCAGGTAATTTGATACAAAACATTAGGGGAACATCTTTTTACCAAATAAGAAATTCTTAGAGTTTTCCGTACATATTTCCGTATGTTTTGTACACAAATCACGAAAATTTGCTATTTCGGGCTGACATAAAAAAAATAGAGGTCACATGACTTTGTAATGGTAAGTTCGATTAAAAAAAAATGTTTGAATATATGCGCAAGACTAGAAAGAACAAAGACACGAAGCGGCGGGGTGTCATCTTTACGCGTTCCCGATCAATCAGAAAACTCATTGAGGGGGCGGGCCATGTAAATGGCCCCTCCCCGGCCCTTAAACTGAGGGTTAAAACTGAGTATGCATGCACATAACACAGACAGCAACTGTCAATGTCACAATGTTTAAGCGAGCCAAGGGATGTTATGATAAGTAACGGTCAGACATGGGGGTCGGTGATCCCAATACCTCAACCAGTAGACAGTTATCAAGTGGTTGTAGGAACTTCATCCGGTCTCAATCAACTCCCTGTGACAAGGAAGCTGTGCTTTTTTGTGATTTTACGTTGGACGCTTGTAATCAGTCAGGCCATGTGAAGCAAGAAAATCGTCAACATCGAGAATAGTTGGATACACACGACTCCTACGGTTGGAAGGTAACGTTGTCAGGTGAATGCCACACCCTTTTGTACCCAACTCCAGTTACGAAGTTGGTGGGACTCAGATGGAACAGTGACGGTAAGGTGAACAAATTGATGTGCTTCCATCGCTCTCCTCACACATTCACCATGCTTTCCGCAATGATCTGCTTCACTGTCATTGGTTCGTACACATCTGTGTCCGGCCAGAATAAGTCGATGCCCCCTTTTTTCTCGATGTAGGCGCTAATGCAGCAAAGCGTGCCATAACGATGTGAAGTTCCCTGGCCACAGTACCTAGTGGTCCATGTCATTGCGGGCCATCTGCAGACGCGTTGCTGACTTCTGCAGGCCCAACTCATGGGAGATCACAGTCTTGCGATCTGGATCCATGACTTTAGCGCTAATCCTTTGGGCTTACATGCGCACAGTGAGTAAGAGAGTACCGGTCCACGGGAACGCGTAAAGATGCCGCTTCGCCGCTTCATGGCTTTGTTCTTTCTAATCTTGCACATTTTTCGAAACATTTCCCAATTTTAGTTGCTATTCCCTTTATCCTGGTCCTTATAATCTAATAACAATTTCTGTATTTTATCAATATTTGGTAGAAACCCTCTTTTCTAAATACAAATAAAATATATTTTTACCATAAAACTAATGATATTACAACAATTTATTCGATTGAATTACCTGACACTCCAACAAATATATCGCCAATTTAAGTCCCTTTCATTTATCTAACTCAAAACGTTGTATCAAAGCTGCCATATCAATTTCTACATTTAGAACAAAATAAAAATATATGCGAATATGTTTCCCTTTCCGTTTAACAGTACGAACACAAGTTAATCTTCAACAAATCCACAATCGTAAATAGATGTTCTTGTAGTGTAAAATCGCCCACATGCATTAACTTAAATTGCAACTCTCCTCGCCCTTTCCGCAATTCATTAATGTTATTCTTGCGTCTAAAAAAAACATTATACATTTCTTTTTCTATTTGTCCATCTCTTATCTGTAAATCATATGACTTTTGCAATTCTCTAATAAAATAATCATATATTTTTTCTTGATGGTACATCTTTAAAAACTTCAATTTTTTATCCAAAAGATATAAATTAATATTATAATTTATTAAGTCTACCCTCCACAAAATTGTAACCAAACCTTGATCAATTTTGCCAATCCCTCGGAATCGCATGATATATATCAATTATTGTAAGCAAATTCTCACCTGTCATTCCATGGTTCAACCAAGTTCGCAACGGGTTTAAACATGTCCATTATCCGTATTATGGTTCAACATAAACGATTCCCTTGTTCTAATAATTCTTTATCAAATACCATCCTATCTTTTGTTACAATCCATAAGTTCTTCCTCATTATTAAAAATAGCTATAGGGATTCCAGCAACCATTAAAATGCCTTAAATTTATTAATTCTCTTGCCAAGCTTGTTCAACATTCCAAATAATAAGGTGGAATCTTTAACATGAACTTCATCTTTTTAATTGTCATAATCACATACAAAAATTAGCCTTCCTCGCCCACTGAGCTTAAGCTATAGTCGAAAAATAACTTCCATCCCAAATTTCTTTCTCCATATAAAAGTCGGGTTTTACCCTCTTATACCTGCGTTCTAACAAATAGGCCTATTTTAAAATCAATCATTTTAATCCACCATGATTATAATTCTGATACTATAATTTTTCTTATTATACGATCTTTCCCTCCCCATATAAATTCAAATGATTTTTTCTCCACTTTCTATATAAAACACATAAAGGGACAACAAGGAGGGATGGAAACATAATTTAACGTTTGTTAATCGCATCGTCTTGGTCAATAAATGTATTGTACCCATGATAGTCAAATCCGCTGTTTTCACACCCAACCTAAAAGTTTTTTATTTTACTTAATATTTCCTTATAATTTAAATCATCTTTTAATCTAAAATCGACTGAAAAATTAACACCTACAATTTTTACTACCCTAACAAATTCTCCCCATAAAGGCCCAATCTGGGGTTTTCTAGTTTCTCACTCACCCATATACATAAAATGTGTCTTTTCCTTATTCACCTGTAAACCACCTATCCTAAACTTATTCAATATTAATATATTCAACCTTTCTTATTGAGTCTATGTCTTTCAACAATGTTTCATATCTGCATACAAACTAGTCTTATTTCATGTTCCCCAAAATGTATCCATTAATTATTTTGTCCCATCCTTATTTCATGTGCTAATAATTCTATTGCAACCAAAAACAGGGGCGACAAAGGATCACCTTGTCTGACCCCCCTATCTATATTAAAATAACCAGTGGATACCCCCCCATTCCATAATACAAACTACTATTCCATTATATAATATCTCAACCCAAGAACAAAACGAATCAATAAATGTTGATTGGATACCGAATCAAAAGCTTTTTTTAAATCTACCGCAATAAAAAAAACCTGTCCTTGCTCCAAGGAATGGCCTAGAATAAAAATAAAATATCCTCTATAATCAACCGCTTCCCCAATATTCCTATCTTTTATATATCCCACCTGATCATAATGAATTATTTCAGTTAAAACCCCCTTTTTCACCTAGTTGCTAAAACCTTCGATAATATTTTATAGTCTAAATTTAACAGCGTAATGAGTCTATAATTTTTAAGAATCATCGCATCTTTTCCCTTTTCTCTATCAATGTAAATTGTCCCCTTGTTTTTGAAGATACCGTTAATTCTTCCCTTACATATGGTTTCTTCAATACTTCTACCAACAAATCCCCTAATCAAGCGCGAGAAATGACTATAATAAAATTCCGCTGAATAAAAAATGCGAGACACTCTCTCTCGACACTCTCCACACACGCACACGCACTCACTCAGCACCACACTCACACAACACACCACCCCACTCCACACACCACACACCAACGCCCGCGCACTAGCACACGCCGTGTTATTTGCATATCATTGCACTGACTTTGTACATAGTTCAAATTATGTTCACACATTACTTTACAGTAGGTCACAAACATTTCAAATTGTATCTACCATTCATCACTTTTTGCACATGTCAGCAAAGTTACTATATCACTTTAAACATGTTAAAGGGATCTAGGCACTTATTGACATACAGTCAGAATGCAACTCAGCCCGATTCCACTGTATTCATTCATATCGTATTCATAGATTTCCGAACCGCACGCACCAATGAGCAAAGCAGAGGGGTATTATTTTGAGCTTTATGAACCTTAACATAGTCTTTAATGAATGAATGTGGTATCAAATGTTAGAGGAAGGAATCATAATTTTATGTCTATCGTAATTACCATCCAAGTATTAAATCCAAAATTTACCATGCAGATTTGTTGTCAAATATCACACACAAAAATAATACGCTTCAGAGCGTGAAAAAATAACAGTTTTATTGCTTCTTGCGTCTCATTGATTTTATAATCATTGTAAAGCATGTTTATACTCTTTCAGCATACGTAGGTTTTATTTTGTTGCGTTGGATAATCGGGTCAGGAGCCAAGAAAATACCACTCAGGTACAAATTAAGAACAACTAAAATGCGAACGAGCATCCCATTGGATGGTACGAAGGGGTGTGTTTGAAGCGGGCCAGTGATTGGCCTCATTCAAATAACGCAATACCAGGCTCCCCTCGCAATGCTCGGAACAACGCGCTGTGCGGGGAAAGAGAAATTCTCTCATCCCCCTCTCTCTTCTTCGCGGGACGTGGCGAGAATCTGCGTGATGCTGATTCAACCAATCAACGGGCATGGATTGCCGCTGAAAGCCAACAATATGAATATTTTATTTTGTCCTTTTGCTGGTCTTTGTGGCTCCTGACCCGATTAAGAAATAAACGGCTTCAAAATTGACAAATTTGTAAAGTGTATTAAATTACCTTTCATATGGTATAAATATGAAGGAGACGCAAGTACATTTTGTAAGTTTTCAAGCCGAATGAAAAAGAACTTTCAAAAAACGAATTTTGTCAAGTTATTACACTTGCTTTTCATCCTTTTGTCGTTGTTGAATTAAAAATATAATTATATGGAAGCAAAGAATGACATATTTTTCTACAAGTCATATAATCACATTGTACAATTGGTTATTGCAAACTGAAGTTATCGCATTTTTAAAATGATGTATCCTCCAGCCGAGTACTATTCGGGTGAGAAAGTTCGATCGTTGGAATCTGAATAAAACGAGCGTTTAGCCTCATTAAAACATGCTTTGCTCTATGACTGCATATGCCAACAACAACACGAACACAGGGTTGACTTTGTACACATGTGTTTTTCTATATGTCCACTGAAAGATGTGTGAACTTTCCATGTTAAAGGAATCTATATAGTAACTTTCTTGGTATGTGCAGAGAAGTGATGAATGCTCTGCGAAATCGCTGAGTTTGGTTATTTGTTATGTACCTACTTACATAACTTTGAGAACTGTGTGAAAATTTCATGTTAAATGGAGGTTGTCTATCATTTTTTGTTTGGAGGCTTCAATTATGAATATATTATTGCAGTTATCTGGTTGTGATGTGTAGGTCAACTAGTAAGCATTCAAACCGAGTTAAATTATATAGTATCGTCAGCATACTGAACGATTTTAATTTCTTTTACAGCGCGCCCCAATTTTATATAATTTTATAAACTCAATACCTTTTATAAAAATTATTATGCCTTATCTTCGTAGGAAACAATTCTGCCACAATAAAAGATTAAAGGAGCCGACAATGGACAACCCTGACGAACGCCAGCTCAATACCAAAAAGCCGTCTATAATTATCTATACCTCGCACAAAAAGTTCCGCAATCGAGGTTTGCCGCATTAATAACTTGTTTTTATTACGCTATAACCATTCATAAGATTTGGCTATCACTGGAAAGCGTGAATTCTCCCTATTACATTGGTATGAAATTTGCTATGAATATTTTATCATGGAATGTGCCATTGCATCCAAATGTAG
>JBAMJV010007479.1:0-51654 GCA_037951105.1 Echinarachnius parma
AAATAATTCTCTTAACCATTATTTTTACCCATTATTTATATACAATTACAATGCATTTTGGATCATTCATAAAATTATTATAATTCATTTCATTATGTTATAAACAATTACTATTCAAATTTTCATTAATTATTAATAATGACAATTCCACTAGCTACGACCTGAGTGATTTTCTCCACGAATTGCTAATCCCAATGAGATTCGCCGTAGAAATCGCCACTATGGGACCGCAATTATTTTCTCTGCGACGATTTTTCTACTGGGTAGGTAAAAGTGGGCTAGGTAAAGACAAAAGAAGGACGAACTGACTCGTTGAGCAACGACAAAGAACGTTCTGAGTCGCCGTACAATTCTTCCAAATCCGTTGGTAAACCGTGGCTCACTCGAGTCGATTCGTTCTAGTAAATCGTTACCGATTCGTTGCAGTTCGCCGTAAAAAGACCGTGGGTATGGGACTGGGCCTTTACATTCTCAAAACAAGGAGGAGCCATGTTTTCTAACATCCTGGTGGTTTCGTGTGTGAGTGTGACACTCATGTATACTATTGTACTACATTTTCTCTGTAGAACGCGCGGCGCCCTGCATAAACATGCGTACATTTATGTGAGATTCATTGTTTTTCTTCTCTTTTTTCCCCCTCCACAGGGCATTTATTGGTATAAACAAAACAAGAATTAAACATAGCATGCATTTACAAGCATATTCATAATAACAATAAATGAACCATAAATGAACCGTCGTACAATAGCTTTGTATAAATGTTAACTAATTAAACAATATCAGAAAACATACTTTTTAAGGACAACCATTTTTTATCAAAATATTTACCATGACCTTTCGAACTAAATATATATTTATCATTTTATAACATGAAATTACGCTAATTTAAACTGAGAAAATACAGGCATTTATTCACTAGTTTATTTTAAAATATTATTTGCTTACTAACGAATAATAAACAGTTTATTGCTCTATTGTTTAAACCTCTTAATCCAAACAATATATTTTTCATTTGTAAAATGTATATTACATCCAGCACTAAGTTAATCCCACTTTTCTAATTTTGCCCAAATATTTTTAACAAATTGACAATCACTAAATAAATGAGTAATTATTTCAGTATGTGTATTACAAAAGGAACATATTCATTTTCGACCATATTCAATTTAAACAATATGTCGTTTGTAACAAAATTCGATGTAATAGTGTAAATTGAAACCAACGTATATTAAACATCCAGAGTACAATTAAATACAAGAGGAACAATATTTCTGCCATATGGACTCATCCAATATTAAAAAGTGACATTCTTGAATGTCGCCCTCCAACGTAATAACGTAAAGATGATTGAGGATGTTGATGATAAAGATGAATGAGACTATAGTGATGGTTTTTAACAAGTTTGTGGTGGCGACGCGGTGGTAATACTATTGCGGTGGCGACCGGATGTTGACGGGTGGTGACGATAGTGGTGTGTGTAGTGCTGGTAATGGTGGTATATTGTGGTGGGAAGGCTAGTGGTTTGGGGCCAGTTGCTCCACAGGCAACTAGGGCATACGGATAATGCTGTTAAGGTTGGTACGGTGGTGGTGGTGCAGAGAGTGGCTCATAAATTGCTGTTTGGGTTTTAGTGGTGCAATATGTGGTAGTTTCGCAATGTGGCTTGTGTTGGCAGAGTTGGGATAAACACAGGCTCATGAGGTAGTTGTGGGTAGTCCTGTGAAAATGGAAATGGTGACCGAGTTGGTATTAACAACTGGTTGAAATTATGGTGGTGGTTGTTTATATTTAGAGTATTGTGTAAGTCAGAAATTGAGTTGTTGCGGTAATCGTTAATTATGACTTTTACTGCTATCTTTGTGGTGGTGCTGGTAGTCGTGATGTTGTTGGTGGTGGTGGTAGTAGTAGTAGTGCGTGGAAGGTTGTGGTGATGGTGGTGGTGAGATGGTGGTGGTGGTGGTGGTGGTAGTGGCGGTGGTGGTGGTTGGTGATGGTGCCAGTTGTAGTGGTTGTGGTGATGGGGTGGGGCATGTGGAATGGGTTAATTGATATATCCCGGCATGAATGGAGGAAAGATACATTTTTGGATGGTTTGCTGGATGAACTGGATGGCATGGATGGGTTGCTGGATGAACTGGATGCATGGATGTTGGTTGCTGATGAATGGATGCATGGATGGGTTGCTGGATGAATGGATGCATGGATGGGTTGTTGGATGAATGGATACATGGATGGGTTGCTGGATGAATGGATACATGGATGGGTTGCTGGATGAATGGATATATGGATGGGTTGCTGGATGAATGGATGCATGGATGGGTTGCTGGATGAATGGATACATGGATGGGTTGCTGGATGGATGGATACATGGATGGGTTGCTGGATGAATGGATATATGGATGGGTTGCTGGATGATTGGATGCATGGATGGGTTGCTGGATGAATGGATACATGGATGGGTTGCTGGATGAATGGATACATGGATGGGTTGCTGGATGAATGGATACATGGATGGGTTGCTGGATGAATGGATACATGGATGGGTGGATGGATGGGTATGTGGATAGACGGATTGATGTATAGATGAATGAATTAATAAATGGGTGGATCTAGGCAAAGATTGGTAGATAATGGAGCGATTGGTGGATTGATGGACGTGTTGATGTATAATGGATATATTAATTGAATTAATACACTGGCGTACTGGTGGGAGGGGGGGGGGGGGGGGGGGTGGAGGCTGTTGCCCCCTCCAAATAAAATTCAAACATGGCTCCCCCTGCTCAGCCGCTTCCTTCGGGCTTGCTCGCTTCGCTCCCTCGCTAAGTCTAACACTCACCGCTCGCTCAAAGTTTGCGAACCTGCCATTATGCTATACTTGGTTATGCTACCCCCCCCCCCCCCCCCCCCCCCCTCAGGAAAAAATATGTTTGGGCTCATTACGCCATATAGTACATGTTGTCAAGTCCAAATTTTCCTGTTTAGGCATGCACCAGAATGAACATTTCCAAGTCGAAAAATGCAAAAGCTCTCGTTGTCCCACAACCCTCTCCCCTGCTCGGTCACTACACTCCCTCGCAAATATTGTGCCCCCCAAAAGTTTTGGCTCATCACGCCACTGAATTAATGGCTGGGTAGATCTATAATAAATCGATATATAAATGGATTGATGGGTACAATGGATGGATGGATAGATCTATCTTTTGTTTTCAATGTACGGCTACATCAATTGAATTGTACAAAATTACAACTGGTCCATACGAGCAACACATTACCTTCATTGAGGCCGTCTTTCGTTTTCGTTTCTTGCATATATATCGGATAGCACACGGGATCACCATGGAAACCAGCAAGACAACGATGATGCCGATCAGTACGATCACACTCATGCTTTGGTGTACTTCAGCTGGGATACCATTTATCACTATAAACACACATACGTAAAGAAAGTAACACATCTATTGATTTATATGCATTTTACATAGGATACTTCACGCAAACGTGTCTGCTTTTACTAGGTAAACATAATTTATTTCGATGAAAATCTCAAATATAATTCTCAAGAATCTTACAAAGAAAGTATCACATGATTGAGGTCTGTAACATTACTTTTGGAAACAAAATATAGGGTTTCCCGCTCAATTTGACACTTTTTTCAATCGAATTCATTGAGGGTCATTCAAATTCACGCATTGCCGCGTAATCGTTGGTATCGGTCTTTCAAATTCCGAATAAGTGCAAACTAATTCATGCATACGCATAAGCTTTCGTAAATAGACACAAGAGTTCATATATGGGCACTCGAATTCGCGAATGTGCAGTATCGCCAGCGTGAACTACGTGCCATTTCAAATGACCATTGATGAACAGGTATGCTCTTTGCGCAAATTCACTTGCTCAGACGTGATTTTGAACGACGAATTCGAATGCTGCTTTGACACGGCGATCGCAAATCGCGCGAATTCGTTTGCTCCTAATATCAATTTGAATGTCACAATCGCGAAATTGAACGGGAAAACCTATAATAAGTTAAAGGATCACTTTAACGGTCACATGCTTGTTATAATCGGTCATCGAGATGGAATCGCCAGCTACATTTTGTGTAAGAGTGTACATGAAAGATAAATACTGAATATAGTTTAATACGTTTGTCAAAATTGTTTTGGTTCGATATTATTTGTATAGTTTTCATTATGAAACTTGAAAAGACAAAATGGGTTTCCGATGAATCGATGCTTATCAATGCTCATTTCATCTATTCAATTTATTTCTTATCGGTTTCCTTTACGCTGTATTTACATGTTCGATAAAAATGTGTTGTTGTGACGTTTGGTGACTATGAATATGAAAATAAATCTAGGCCTAATCTGTTTGAATGCTTGTTAAGGGTGTGGCAGGGATAAGTGTCCAAATGTATAGGGATATCCAGGTTTATTTGTGTGTGTCACGTGTTGAGCAATGTTTCGTGGCATATTACCTTAAAGGGGTAGTACAGTTTTGGTAAGGCTGAGCTTTAGTTACTAAAGCCTGCATAATGACATTACAAACTAATAGTTATAACTCCACCATGCTCGAAAGGTATAGAACATTACAAACGACTAAGTAAAAAACCTGTTATCATTTGAAATAGATATTAAAACACAAGAGCGCGCTCGTAATAAGGCATTGGTTTCAACCATTTTCATACAAATTTATGCATGTGATGTTTTGTTGTAATAATGATTAAATAGAGAGATCATCAACAACTATTTAAAAACCTCTTTTGACTATTTTTGAAAAAGTGTAAGCATTTTTAAACAATTACAAGAAATGAAAATGTGGGGCCCAGATTTATTCTGATCGGATATGCTTATTGATATTTCAGCCGTTTCTGAACCGATTTTGATCAAACAAAGTTTATTCTGCCATTAAAATTGTATGCTCTTTTAAATTTTACCCTCAGTTTTTCATTATCTCACAACAAAATCATTTCGTGCAGCCGACAGCGCCCTCTATACTAAAACTGAACCACCCCTTTAATGTTGTTTTATTCAAGTTCAGTTTTTATGAAATTACCACACAAAAAACGTTTGCGTCGTATAATGGACTTCATCCCCGTCACCGTGACGTCATGTATGAGTTTATGCTTTGTATAAGTGAATAACTGTTCGTTTGATTGTCCGTATGTATGTGTTTATGTATGTAGGATTGTGTTTGAGTGTGTGTGTGTGTGTGTGTCTCCGTGTGTATGAAGGCTCGAAATGGACACAATTAGGATATCAAACTGTCCGAATGACGTCACTGCCAATTATCCCTGGCTGGACAATTTTCCCTGTCACGAGGGCATCCACGTTCAAAAACTCACGAAGGGTCGATGAAATGTGTATTACTGTATAGTCGGATAATGACCACTGTGCAATGTAATGGACATTTCATGATAAATGAACGGTATAATGTTTATTTTTTAGCAGTTGAAACGATTTTCTGGTTCGGCAGGCGGGCCGCACCAGTGTTCCGTTGATTGGTTAAATGCCCGTGTGCACCGGCCAATAGACGCGGTCCGTTGCTGACCTATCAGGAACGCACTCGCTCATGCGAGAGTGTGTTTTGGAGCCACGGTAGAGCATAAATACCGAGTGTCTACATTAGATTATATAATTTGACAAAGTATTGCAGCGGCATACGAAACGTCATGATATTTTAGATTCCTAGATTGACCATACATTGCGAGACAAACGAATATCACTAGCGATATTATTTCCGATACTATATCCGCAATGGATTATATATTTACTATTATTGATTGAACATACGGGCGCCTTGCCCTGAAATTGATACGTAGATATGAGCGTTGTAGCAAGAAGGTGGCTCTGTTCTACCGTGGGTTGGGATTAGCCGTTGGGGGCCGGTTTGGTCGGGGTAGTGTCATGGCAACGTATCGTACGCTGGTTCAGCAGGCGGGCCGCACCAGTGTTCCGTTGATTGGTTGAATGCCCGTGTGCACCGGCCAATAGACGCGGTCCGTTGCTGACCTATCAGGAACGCACTCGCTCATGCGAGAGTGTGCTTTGGAGCCACGGTAGAGCATAAATACCGAGTGTCTACATTAGATTATATCATTTGACAAAGTATTGCAGCGGCATACGAAACGTCATGATCTTTTAGATTCCTAGTTTGACCATACATTGCGAGACAAACGAATATCACTATCGATATTATTTCCGATTTTAAAGTAGTTTCATATTTATATTAGCATAATAGTCAATTGATCACGTTATTACATAATTTATACAACCGACACATGGTGTATGGTATAAAAATCTCACGTTTTATTTCTACGATTATATGATAAAGAACATCAACAACATTTAATTGAATTTGATTGAGTATAATATGACGTGTCCCACATTGATAACAAAGTTTGCATAACTATATTATAGCATACAGGTACGTGTTTATATAGACATAATTATCATGACATATCACAATAGGTTATACAGTACAAACATATAATACATTTGATGATAAATAACATACGATGAAAAGAGGAATAACATCACATAAATTAATATAACAACAAATATCAGTTAATTTAGTTCCCTTCATGACGAATAACTAATGAGTAATATACTCAAGTTCTGTTTTCAATTAGGCTTATATGTATCAAAGTATTGATAATTATTAATAAACGTACAGGTTCTCTCAAGTTATCCCATTGAACCTTACCACTACAAAATAAAAAATACTTCTACATTATAATATATTAGATAATGTAAGGTTTACTTAAAGGCTATTCATCCAAGTATGTTTAAACATTGTAAGTGAATAAGGAGTGAATTAATTACAACAAAAATGCACACATTTACATATTATCAAAGTATTACAGCATCATTTTGAAGACAAATAATGTGAAATGAATACCAGAGGTTCGTAGGATATGCAGAAAGGTTTAAATTAATACAGATTAAAAGCCATATACCATTATTATTATCATTTAAAAACTACATCCTTTATATAGTATAGTTACTATACCATTTAAATCTGCACTGGAAAGATATATCATATAAGGTACACATATCAAGATCATAACTGCAAACTCATCATAATACATGACACGTTCTCCATAGAGCTACAACTGCCGGCAATAAATACTTTAAAAAAATCTAACATGATATAATCATATATTCATATAAATACCACATGACACAAATAATAGCGTACATCCAACCTGTACAAAACCACAATAAAACATTGTTTTCACTCATACAATTCATCATCAATGGTTATACAAATTATTACACCCTTGTGTAGGTAAATAAAAACACAAAGGTGTTCCCTCGTGAGGATAACATGTTATGGAACCTGTTTCAAGGGCTCACATTTCTACAGAGGTCATTTTTATGTTTCCCTTAGGACTGGTGGTCTCTATACACAGGTGTGACTGTATAATTCAAGCATATTATCTAAATAATTGTGTTAAATTAAGGCTATTATTGCGTGATTTATATGAGTAGAGGAATATCACTCTGCGTAACATCAACGTTATTTGAGACATTTGGTAGCTACAATAATTTCATAGCACTTGTTGCTTAATTGCACACCATGTGTTTAATTAATCGCCAATGGTCATAACACGCAGGTTTGACAGCATTATCAAATAAAATAAAATTACATCTCTTGACTAAATTAATCTTCAAAACTGCATATTCACGCTTTACTCTCGGCAATCTTCGTTTCATTTGCACCAAGCTTGATCATGTCATCCTCCTCCTCCTCCTCCTTCTCCTGCTTTCGACGTCGCGTAGATACGATGCAGTAGACGACGATGATGACGATGGTGAGGAAGACGAGGAGGGCGATGATGACGCCGATGACGATGCCAGTTGTCCGTTTCATTCCCGCGGAGGACTCGGAGTGGTCGGAGGTGTTTCCATCCACCGGGTCGGTGTCAGATTCTATAAGTAAGGAGAAAAATAACAACAATAGTAACACAAACATAATTATACAATTATCCAACAACAGTTATGTACACAACAGTGATAATAACAGTTCTACTTCTACTGCTCATTTTTGTTATGAAACATGTTGACATTGTGAAGCCCAGTGATACTTACATAATGCTAGTATATGATAATAAATTGTTTGCATCTCCTTATTATCGATGTTAATATCTGCATAATAGTACTGACAACGGGACTACATACTTTTTGACAAACCAGAAACCAGTACAAGTAAAAGTAAGTTCTCATAACTTTATTTTGATTGTGTATCTAGGGTTTCTAAAAGACGTGTGATAAATTCATCAATTGAACTGAAATGAATTGAATATAATATAATTGAACTTATTTGTTGACTTGATTGAACTTAAAGGGGTAGTTTAGTTTTGGTAGAGAGGGCGCTGCACATCACAATTTTTTTTGTGAGGTAATGAAAAACTGAGTGTCGAATTTGAGAGAACATGCAATGTTAATGGCAGAACAAACTTTATTTGGTCAAAATCGACCCAGAAACGGCTGAAATATCAATAAATATATCTGATCTTATAATTATTTGGGGCCCAAATAATTAGATGATTTTTTTTTTTAATTTAAAAAATGCTTGAACTTTTTCAAAAATTTTCAAAAGCGTTTTTTAAATAGTTGTTGATGATCTCTCCATTTAATCATTATTTCAATAAAACATCACATGCATTATTTTGTATGAAAAATGGTTGAAACCAATGCCTTTTCAGAAAGCGCCCTCTTGTGTTTTAATGGCTCTTTTTGAATGATAACGGGCTTTTTACTTAGTCGTTTGTAATTTTCGAGCATGGTGGAGTTATAACTATTAGTTTATAATGTTACTGTCCAGGTTTGGTTACTTAAGTTCAGCCTTACCAAAACTGTACTACCCCTTTAACTGAAGGATTTAATTGAATTGAATCCAAACTCCATATCGTAAACATCAATATTGCGCTGATCATGGGAAAACTGGTCGATGAGTCAATCACGGATGATTATGTTTGTTCGCACTGTGAGCGCCGTTGATTTATGCAAGAATACGCCCACTGAAAAGACTCAGAGCACAAGCGATTACTGAATACAGGATCCTATGCGCGTACGCATTCCCCGCGGAGTGGTGCTTGGCCACTACTTAAATATAAACGTACCTTGTCCCGCATGGTTCCCTGAAGACTGCCTGGGTTTGTCAGTGTACGAGGTTGAGGCGACTGTATGCATGGTTTGATTCTCATCTATAGTCGGTTCAAATGAAAATACAATAAACTTGATACAAACACCACAGAGGAAGTTAATAATGTAATCAAACACAACTGAATAAAAAGATTAGTTAGGAATAGTTTTTAATTTTGTAGGTGCTCTGATTTATTTCTCATATTCAAGTCATTACAAAAAGTAATCAACCCTCAACAATGATAAAGAGTACCGGTTTATTAAACATGCTTTATAGTCTCATAAATTGTCAACAGGGTGATATTTTTATTATTAAACCTATACATTAGTTAACATAACTGAGAATTATTGCAGCCGAACTATTTAACTGTTCCATATCATAATTATGGTCTGATAGCTACCCACAGGAAGAACAAATTCACAGGATTGCGAGCTCATTCAAATAATATTGACTGGCGTTAAGGGGGATATGCCATATCTCCCGAAACTAAGAGCCAGTCTATATATTTTTTTTTAAAATCTACATCAGACATATATAGCTTGAACTTGCGTGTCTAGGGTTTCTAAAAGACGTGTGATAAATTCATTTTAAAATCTGAAGTGAATTACATTTAATTGAATTAAAATGAATTAGATATAATATCAACTAAATTTGCACTTGATTGAACTTAACTGAATTGATTTATTTAAATTGAATCCAATCTCCGTGGCGTACACATCAATATTGCGCTGATCATGGGAAACTGTTCAATGAGTCATTCACGCATGATTCCGTTTGTACACACGTTGATTTATACGAGTATACGCTCACTAAAAGCCTCAGAGCGCAAGCGATTAATGAATACATTTTAACAAAAAATTACAATTTTTGTTGTTCAAACTACTCAATAAAATTTCTTCAACAAATTGCCTCACTTATTTTAAGTAAAAATAACTTTTTACAAAATTACGTCATTATGACTTAGACGTATTGCGTAATCTAAAATAATTTTAATTGAGTAAAATATAATAGGAAATTCATTGATTATTTGGGACAACATTTTTATTTAGAAAGTGCTCCTCCATTTAACTCACTTATTCGGAACGCAGTAACCTTCATTTCTAATCCTAAACCTAGGTATGCTATATACTTCGCTTTATCATTCGCTATTCCTATATACCGTAAGCATGTATGATTAACTTATATAATGGTGCGTCTTTAGATGAACATTTGTAACAGTTAATATTCGTAAAAAGACACAAAGAGACGCGACAAATAACTTTGAAAAGATTTGTTTTCCAGAAAACGAACCTTCCACTGATTATTCATCGTACCTTTTGATTTCACTTTTAATCATTAAGGCGTCTTAATGTACAAGTTAGATAATTAGTTAAACATTGTAAATGTTCGATATCTTTCAAATCTGAGTTATGAATATTCATGAAGTAAAGTTAACTTAAATCTACGCTTTTCTTATGTTATTGTTACTGAAAATAGTAACAAGTAGAAATTACTCTAATTTATTTTTTTACTTACTTTTTTAAAGTAATTGTTACATGAATTTATTAAGTTGTTATTTTTAAGTTTGTAGAACTTAAATTTAGCGAGTAGATTCTAATTGGAAAAATAAGTAATAATTACTAACTGAAATAATATATTTTACAGTGTACTTAGATATAAACCTACCTTGTCCCCCAATGTCTCCCGGAGACACCCCTGGGTTGTCAGTGTGCGGGGTTGAGGCGACTGTATGCATGGTTTGGTTCCCATCTAAAGTCGGTTCAAAGGAAAATACAATAAAATTGATACAAACACCACAGCGTTCGCGTAAATAGTGGTGTACACGATTATGTTTGCACATATTTTTTCCAGAGCAGAAATCTGATCTGAAATTGATTTTGCGAGATAAACAAGCATATTACGATATATAAAGTAAGATTTGTCTTTAATTTGCCTTTAATTGTTTACAATTTGCTTTTAAACTAATTGTACTTTCTTTGAACACATTTTAAAGTCTCCCAGGTAGAATTTCAAATCCGAGCACTTCAGTCATTGATATCTTTATAAAGAAAAAAAGAAATTCGCAAAACATATTAAAGCGTGATCCATGATTCAAATGCTAATAAGAATACAACGCGATATGTGAGAACCGCTAGAGCTCTATTTAAAGGGACTTAGTAACATTGTCCAAATCCTCAAAATAAAATGTTAATTTTAGCGGTTCCCCTATACCTTGTTGTATTCGTATTAACAATAAAATCATGGGACAGGTTTCGGTTTTTCAAATTTCCCTTTCGTTACAAAGATATGTATGATTGAAGTATTCAGATAAGAAAAACTCCGGGCGAGTTTTTCTTCCGTGTACAAAGTGAGTGCAGTGAGTTACTGAATATCACTTTGCATTTTCGCTCATTACTTGGCCATACAATGTCCATTTGACTTGAAATTTTCACACAATACCCTGTGGACATATGAGATAACAACAATATACATTGCATCAACCATTCATCACTTTTTGCACATGTCAACAAAGTTACTAGATCCCTTTAAAGTAAGTTCTGTGTCTGTTGACGATGTGGACTATCCTCTTTTAATAATAATAATAATAATAATAATAATAATAATAATAATATAGGTTTTCCCGCTCAGTTTCGCGATTGTGACATTCGAATTGATATAAGGAGCAAACAAATCGATTTGCGATCGCCGTGTCAAAGCAGCATTCGAATTCATAAATAGTCGTTCAAAATCACGTTTGAGCAACTGAAGGTGCACAAAGAGCATACCTTTTCATCAATGGTCATTCAAAATGGCACGTAGTTCACGCTGGCGCTACTGCATATTCGCGAATTCGAGTGCCCATTAATGAACCCTGTTGTCTTTTCATGAAAGCGTAGGCGTATGTATGAATTTGTTTGCACTTATTCGGAATTTGAAAGACCTAAGGTTTCTAAAGGGTTTCTAAAAGAAGGGGGAATTTATAAATCTGAAGTGAATAACATTGAATTTAATTTATTGAAATTGAATGTAAAATGATTGTACTAAATTTGTATGCAATTTAATTAACTTGATTGAACTTAACTGAATTGATTAAAGGGATAGTTGAGTTTTGGTAGAGAGAGTACAGTTTCAGTCAAACTGAATTTTAGTAACAAAAACCTGCACCATTACATTACAAACTGATAGTTATAACTCCACCATGCTCAAAGGGAATCAAACAAATACAAATGACTAGGTAAACAGCCTGTTATCATTCAAAAAGAGCTGTTTAAATGAAAGAGGGCACTTTCAAAAAACAAATTTGTTTAAACCATTTAAAATAAAATATAGTGCATGTGATGTTTTGTTGAAATAACGATTAGATAGAGAGATAATCAACAACTATCTAAAAACCTGTTTTGAAAATTTTTGAAAAGAGGAAGCATTTTAAAACGAATTTTAACGGCTAGTTCAAAATGATTGAATACTTGTGGGACCCCACATTTATTATAAATGGTTATGTTTATGGATAGTTCAGCCGTTTCTGAACCGATTTTGATTGAATAAAGTTTATTCTGCCATTAAAATTGTATGCTCTTTCTTTCAATACAGCACTAGTGTCCTTCAGCAAGTCACTTTATCCACATTGCTGCTCCCCGCCCAGGTGCAATATGGGTACTTGGCATGCATTAGGGTGTCAAAAGCATGAGTGCACTATAAAGTAGCACCTGCTGGAATGCTCCCCAGGGAGTGGAGAAAGTGCACAATATAGTGCGGAAGTGTATCAAATGGCCGAGTTGTACATAGTAATATAAGATGTAGGTCCCTCTGGGAGAACACAGCAAAAAGAGCACTGAAGAGGCTAACCTGGATAAAGAAGCCGCTACAAAAAAACAAAAACAATTGACACTCAGTTTTTCATTATCTTACAAAAAATTGTTTTGTATAGCGCCCTCTCTACCGAAATTCAACTATCCCTTTAAATTAAATTTGATCCAATTTCCGTATAAATCAATATTGCGCTGATCACGGGAAAACTGGTCGATGAGTCAATCACGGATTATTTCGTTTATACGCACTGTGAGCGACGTTGATTTATGCACTAGTTAAATATAAACGTACCTTGTCCCCCGATGTTCCCCGGAGAGACCCCGGGTTTGTCAGTGTACGGGGTTGTGGCGACTGTATGCATGGTTTGGGTCCCATCTGTAGTCGGTTCAAAAGAAAAATAAAATGAACTTGAGACAAACACCACTAGTTATGGTAATAATGAGGGTAATAATATAACAAGTTTTACGTGTTTCTTAATTGTTTGATATTTGCTTTAAACTAATTGCCCTTTCTTTGTACACATTTTAAAGTCTCCTAGGGATAATTTTAAATCCGAACACTTCAGTCATTAATACCTTCATGAAGAACATTACAGACTCGGTTCAAATACAATACAATCAACTTGATAAGTATAACACTTGTAACGATAATAATGATGTTAATGATAGCAACAATCTTATTAAGTTTTACAGGTTTTCTTACGGAATTCTCGAAAGATTTAGCCAACCTATACCTTTTAGCAATTTGTTTACTTAAATCACGCAAAGAAACAGCACATTAAAACCATACAATATGCAGCGCTTGCCGACTTCGAACGGTATGATTTTGCCTGTGCAATTGGGCCGATAGTATTTCACTTAATGCGAGCCTCACCTCTAATCTATTTCACGCGGCACGTGCAATAGACTAGGCTTGGCTCGCATCTCGTGCAATATTATTTGGCCATTGCACGCAAAACCATTCGTTATTTCCCTAATAATGAATATCTTTATTGTAATTAACAAACTCGAAAGTATGGCAATTGGTTCCAGATGGGCTACATATAGGTTCAATAAAGGGGCCATATTGAACCCATATTAAACCTAATAGGCCCATATGGGGCCTTTATGGAACCCATACAAAACCAACTTGGTCCAAATGGGGTATCAGGGTTCCCTAGTCATATTGAACAGAGAGAAGATATATTTTGTGTATAATTTGTTTAATATATTTTATATATTTATGGCAAAACAGGGCTTTAAAAAAAGATATTTTTTGTAACAAATATATAAAAATAGCTATTTTTTATAAATATGTTACACATGTTGCAAAAGGGAAACTATTTTTTGTATATTTTCTGAACTTGAATTTAGTAAGAAAACTAATTTTTATATATTTTGTCCACATAATTAAAGTTAAGCTATTTTTATTATATTTTCTGAACTTGATTTTAGTCAGCAAACTATTTTTTATATAGATTTTGTCCACATATTCAAAAAGTGAAGCTATTTTTTTATATTTCCTGAACTTACAGAGAAAACAATGTTATAAAACCTGTCTACAGTGGCCTCTTTTCTTTTCCCCTGTCTATAAAGGACACCTGAATATAACGGTCACTTTTCTTGTTTCTTTTAGGTGGTCACTATACACAGGGTTATCCCTGTCTTAGCAGCCACCTGTCTACATCAAACAACCTGCTTATAATTATAGTGACCACCAAAATTGATCCTCTGCAGATAAAATCAATGTTATAGAGCCTGTCTATAAAGGTCATGTAGGCTATACAGTTGTCATTTTTTCTTGTTTCTCTTAGGTGGTCACTATATACAGGTTACCTGTCTTAGTGGCCACCTGTCTACAGCAACACACCTGCCTGTAGTGACCAACATAGATCCCCTGCAGATTTGTATAAATTATTTTTTTATATTTGACGGACGCGTACGCTTAAAAGATGACGATTGACCTGATTAATATTGTTGCGAAATTTGAATTGAAATGAATATTGCATGACTGAGATATGATGATTATCGAAATTTGACAAAATGGCGTCCTGATGACGTCACATTTATGTGCCGTCATTGAAAAGTTACACAGATCTAAGTTAAATCATGATCTATCATCATGTGAAGATTCATGACAATTGATTGATCTGATCTTGAGATATGCGACGCACAATATTGGGAAGAATAAATAATAATAAATAATAAAAATTCAAGCGAAATCAATAGGCGATACGTATGATGTATCACCTAATAAATGAATAAATACAAATCTTGACGAAATCAATAGGTGATGCGTATGATATACGTATCACCTAACTAGACATGAATGACACTTATACGAATGATATTCGTATCACCTAAGGATATGCTTGGAACTATTAGAATGGTATGACAATATAGTATGATGTCATCACGTTCATATTGCCATTAGTTTGTCCTACCAATCTTTATTCATCAGGACATGCTATCAT
This sequence comes from Echinarachnius parma, assembly GCA_037951105.1. Taxonomy (NCBI): domain Eukaryota; kingdom Metazoa; phylum Echinodermata; class Echinoidea; order Clypeasteroida; family Echinarachniidae; genus Echinarachnius; species Echinarachnius parma. The sequence continues at coordinate 15,389 of JBAMJV010007479.1, forward strand.
GCGAATGTGAGATATTACAAATTGTTCCCATAGATAAATCGATTTACATATTATACGATTGAATTAAAATACTTTTCAATTGTTTGTAATATATGATTGCCCCGTTTACAATGATGCCACATCAGTGATATTATACGATGGACTTGTCATGCTAATAAAGTGTTAATCTACTGAGGGATTGGATTGGGTAATCATTAACACTGATTGAGAAATGATTGACCTGTTTCCTTAATGATTGTGAAATCAATTATTTACCAATGAATACTTTATACCTACCCTACAAGGTCTCCCGGACCCGTAGGCAAGGGTGAAGTTGTTATTGATTGAGCAATTATAATTACCGATTTGGCATTTGGGATTCTTCGCGCCTATTGCGCAGTATTCCCATCTGGCATCGGGGTCAGTGGTATAGCACCAGGCTCCTACGCCAGAAGTCGGGTTCCTGCAGAAGTTGTGGTTTCCCAGCCCCGTGTTAGGGTAATTCTCCGGGGTCCTGGTGTGTTCGTGAGGGGTTTGCATGGTCCATTTCTGACAGGTGCGACCAGAGACAGTTGTAGACAAGTTGCCGCGGTAGTTCACCCCCCGTAGATCGCCCATGTCACATACGTTTTCTGTGAATCAAAACGAACATTATGTAATACTAGACTTTGAATTCGTCACTTTGACGAATTTCAGGTGATACGTAGCAAGAGGTTATGATAATAGGATGATTAAAAAAATAACTACTCAATCATCATCAAATAATATCAGATATCCCCCCCCCCCCGAAAAAATAAGAACAAAATAAGAAAAAATAAAGTAAAAAAAACCGCCGTGAATTCGAACCCACGACCCTTAGATCTTGTGTCACAGATAATACTGCGAGACCAATATTAGATCGCACTGATGGATAGCCGACTGCCAACATTTGGCCAGGAATATGTTGTTTGAAGTTTGAAATGGATGTGCAATCCTATAACTTGTACAATACGCGAATAACATGCGTGTTTTGTGACACTCTGCGACGAGCGGAGATATATTGGAGTTAGAGTCCCGGGGGGGGGGGGGCACTCATGTATAATGTGAGACGGGTATGTGCCGCTTAAAAGAACCCCGTTTTCACACCCGATTGCCGCTCTAAAGATACCCGATTTTCAAAAATTGCCGCTCCATAGACCCCCGGAATGACTTGGCTAGGTAGTTGAGTAGCCGCAAGTCCATTATTCTTCTTTAGTCAGCTCCTTGGCCACCATTTAAGGGCTTCCGTAGGTCTTTGGTAGCTCCAAGTTCATGTATTTTGCCCATATTTGGTAGTTTTAGTCTGCTCCTTAGTCCCCTTAACTCCCGTTTCAGGGTTTTTGTAGCTCCAAAGACCCTATATTTTGTGCTTGTAGTCCGCTCTTAAGACCCCTATTTCAGATTTCCGTGCGGCACACCCCCGTCAAAAAATAATTCGAGTGCCCCCCCGGGGTTAGAGTCTGCCCTTAGGTGGCGCTAGTCCACTTCAAGTAACGGCGCGTTGCTTGAAAATTTGTAAATAACAAATAAATAATGTATTTTAAAGTGATTCCTGTAAAGTGTCAGATATCATGATATTGCACAAAATGGCATTTGAGACTTCAATCCTATACCAATATCATTGTAAAATACAATTGGAAGATTTGTGAAGGTTTGAAAGAAAACGTACACTGTTTACGTAGTTAAAAAAAAACGAATATTGAGTTCATATTTTTATCACTGAATGCTGATTGCCTGCCGTAGATTTGTCGCAGTAATAATCGTCCGTTTGACGATATCCGCACCCGTGTATACGAGATAGAAAACCCAAATCGGTCCGAAATCTCAGGTCAAGCAAACTGGCACGAATTAAAATGACAAATGATTGTGTATTGCCAAATTGTTTGACATTCTGACCAATTTGAATACGTTGTCGTTATAAACTGAATGCAATTTGACGAAGAAGAATGTTCTGGAGTTTAAAATTGAACAGTGAAACAGCAGGTATATACAAATCACTCGAACTTGAATGACATATAATGAATATGCCCGCTACCTTGAAGAAATTGGCCGGGAAAACCTACAGTTGTTCAATATTGCGAATTAAGAGCATGTGCATGTCAATAGCATTAGTCTGATACAACTAATATGACGTGTTTTGTGTTCTGTCGCACTGATCTCAATAATGAGTGAATACATCATATTCTTATGATGATAGCATCTCGTCTGACTTAGTGCAAGAGACTCATGTCACTGACGTCACATCAATATGACGTCATCATGACGCCATTTTGTAAAACTAAAATAATCATCATATCTAATTTAAATTCAAATTTGGCATCAATATTAATCAGGTCAACTTTCTTGCCTTCCCTCATGCGCAAACATTTGGCGACGCGCGCGTACGCGTCCGTCAAAGAAAAATTATGTTAATAAATTCTCAAAACCCTAACCCGAGTTACTTTTCAGACAAATTAAAGCGTTTCAAAAATGTCCGCGCGTGCGGGTCAGCGCGCGCGCATTTAGGCGCTCACCAAATTCCGAGAGATTCAATTTCGTTCTGTTTTAAGTTTACCTTTGACATACTTTCTTCAAAAATTACCAAACGTTTTAGCAATTTTGGCTCATATTAACGGTATACGCGCGCGTTAAAATACAGTGTTTAAAAACCGTTCATACCTTGATCAAAAGGTGTCCCGTACAGCTCCATTCTCAAGCTGATGTGGTTATGCCAGGTAACGGGCAGAATACGCACATACCGGCATACTATCGGGGCTGTGAGGTTGTTCCGAACCACTGTGTTTTGATCAGAATTAGCTGCGAAAACCTTTGCGAAGAGGGAGTAAATAATGAAATCAAACACAACTGAATAAAGAAATTAGTTAGGAATATTAATGTAGGTGCTCGTATTTTTTTCTCACATTATTCAAGTCATAACAGAAATTAACCAAACCTTAAACGTAATAAAGCGTACCGGTTTATTACACATGCTTTATAGTCTCCTAAATTGTCAACAGGGTGATATTATTTAGAGGAATTATTTGAAAGCATTTTGCCTTTCTAGATAATCGTGTTTTTTTTTCAATTTAAGCCAGCCAAAATATTCACAAACAAAATTTTGTTTTAATACGTACACATTTCAATATCATAATATTGACTGGCCTTTAGTGGTATATCAGAAAAAATTGCATTCGCTAGGATCATCATAATCATATCATTATGTGGAAATAAATGAAACTAAAACTAAATGAAACTAAATATTGCAAAAGTCAAAGACGAGCACTTTAAAATAATATTGACTGGCCTTGAGTGGTATAGCAGAAATGTTGCATTCGCTAGGATCTTGTTGTACGAGTCTAGTTGGATATGATCCTAGCGTATGCAATACCACATATATCACAAATGAACAAGCCAGTCAATATTAATATAGGTTTTCCCGGCCAATTTCTTACTTTTCTCACCCAAAATCACACAAGGGTCATTCACGCATTTCTTGGTCATGGGCGAATTTGGTCATTCAATTTCACAATCCTTGCATCCGAATAAGGGAGTTCGTAGTTACAAACTGCGCATGTGCCAATTTCTGAGACGAAAATTCACTGTACCAAAAACATCGATATTGCCCGTTGTCCCAAAGACCTTCGTGCAATTATTGTCACATTTGAAACGTGTTTTCACGGGAAATTTGGCTCGAAGTCATAAATGTTTTTCTGAATTAATCATGATAGACATCTCATATACATAAGACTGATTGTTTAGTGTTGAAAACGGGCAAAGATGTGATTTTTATTCAATTTTTTTTGTTTAGCCTGCTTCAAGTTTGAAAATTAAAATGAATGGTTACATGTATTCAATTTTAAATATTTTAGGATTAAGGTGAGTTTTTTTTGGTCAGGTCTTTCAAACGTAATGAAACACAAGAAGAATTCACGCACGCACGCGGACATTCTGCATAGAGCTCCTGTACTTTAAATGCGTGCGTCACAGGCTGTGCCGTAAACGTACGCGTAAAGCGTCAATTTTGGTACAATCTTCCGAAAACCCGGTTACGTCCGTTGCTCCATGGGCTAACTACGAACTCCCTTATTAACTGGCACCCCATTTTCAATTTAGAGCAATCAAAATCACTATACGTGCATACAATTTCATTTCCGGGCATAGATATTCACGTTCGTACATTAACATTCACACGTTCAGATGACCGTGTAAAATTTAATGAACGCGTATTGATTTTGATTGCTTTAAATTGAAAACGGGATGCAAGTAAACGAAATTGGATGCAAAGATTGTGAAATGTAATGACCGAATTCGCCCATTAGCAAGAAACGCGTAAACTTAAATGACTCTTGTGTGAATTTGAGTGAGAAAAGTATGAAATTGGCCGGGAAAACCAATATTATTATACTATCCAAGGGAAAAAAATAAATTACCAAACATATACATTGTAATTCGTCTTTTTCATGAAAGAAGAGGATTACAATACATCCCAAGTTTCTGATTTCATTAGTCAACATAACACTGATCAATCGTTGTGATTAGAATATACAACTCACTGCATCTACTCCTTTAGCTGTAACAGTGTCAAAGGTCACACCGTCCAAGCTGCAGTTGACCTTGTAACTCGTCACCCATTGGGGAGCGTCCTGACGTCCTTGTGTTGCCACAGCAACGACTTCATACGGAGATCCGATATCAACCTAAGGTTAGTAGATCATGACAATTCGTCAATATCATAATGATAGAATAATACTAATCCTATGGAGTTAATATAAAGTTCATGTTTATGGAATTTAACATACCCTGCCCACTGCCTTTGTCCTTCAGCAAGACAATTTATCCACAATTGCTGCTCTCTACCCAGGTGTATAAATGGGGACCCGGTAGGAGGTGAAAGCCTTATGTGAACGATCTTCTTGAGCCCATGAGCGCTTGGAAGGAATGCTCCCCAGGGAGTGGAGATGGTGCACACAATGTGTGCTGGTTTGCATTGTATCCTATGACCGGGGGTAATATTATCATTGTAAAGCGCTTAGAGATGATTATCAATCGTATTAGGCGCTATATAAATCGAAATATTATTTATTATTATTATTATGCATACATATCACAGATACACAATTGTAATCACAATTTAAATTAATTGATATAACTTAAAATTACACAGTCATGTAGTAATTTTGTGATGTCCGAGGATGTCTACGGAGATTTCAAACTCTAGTAAAGGCCCGGTCCCATACTGACGATTTTCACGGCGACTCGCAACGACTCGCAACGATTTACTAGAACGAATCGACTCGATTTAGCCACGATTTAACAACGAATTTGGAAGAAATGTACGGCGACTCACGACTCAATATTCGTTCTTCATCGTTGTTCGACGAGTCAGTTCGTCCTTCTTAAGCAGCTCTCACACTTTGGCGAGTTGCATACGAGTTTGCCACGACCTATAGACAATAGCTGACCACAAGTGCTGGAATTTTTGTTTTGTCCACGGAGGATCTGAATAGAAAGATTATCTCACATGCGTCAATAGATATTCTTCCATGAATACACAGACAATAGCTCGCTAAACAAAGGACTAGATCGGCGCAGTGCGGCGACTGCTTTGGCCATGTCCAAAACAAGCGTGGCTCTTCCGCGACCTGACATCTGCTCATCTTTTGTTCAAGGGCTATTGTGTGTCCATGCATAGGAGGATGTCTTTTCACACAAGTGTCATCATCCTCTCATTCATTCCCAAGTTGAACAAAAGACATTCTTGCAGATCTATTCCAGCGCTTGTGATCTGCTAGCGGACGCTATGTCGTGGCAACTCGTATGCAACTCGCCAAAGTGTGAGAGCTGCTTTACCATTGCGGTAGAAAAATCGTGGCAGAAAAAAAAGTTGTGGTCCCATAGTGGCGATTTTTACGGCGAGTCGTCGCGAGTCGTTGTAGTTCGTTCTGCGAACCGTTGCGCATCGCGAAGAACGCCATGAATCGTGATAGCACAACGAATGTTTTGGGACTGTTCAAAACCATCGCCATGTCGCGACGATTTCCTTTCATTCTTTTTATGGAACAATAGGGCAGTGCACCATATGAACAATCGGACTTGTTTGAGTCAGTTCCATGGGCGTAGATCTGTCATTAATACAATTCAACAGGGGGATGATCTATTCATTCACCCCCTCCCCCTCTCGTGATGAATAGGTATTACGTAAGTATTTACGCCTATGGTCAGTTCAAAAACGGAAAGCGGCGATCTTCACGACGAAGCGATACGAGTCGCAACGAATTGCAACGATGTGGAACGACGTGACACGATTATGCAACGGTAAATACAATAGTTTTTGGTAAAAATCGTCGTGGCGTGGCGATTGTTTTGAACAGTTGAAGACGGCGATTTTGGCTCCGCTTTCACGATTTTCTTCACGATGCGCAACGGTTTTGGGGGAAGAACCGATACGATGTAACACGATGCAACACGACCATGGCGATTTTCTCGACGAATGTCAAATCGTTGCGAATCGCCGTGAAAATCGTCAGTATGGGACTGGGCCTTAAGAAACATAGTTACCCATTGCCTATGGGAACATGTTGGGACCCGTATTAACTCTATAGGGGATTGCAAAATCTAGTAGGGAACAAGTTCAGTTCAGTTTATTGAACTGAACTAAACTTAACTGAAACTGAACTGAATCGCAAAAAAATAATATTGCAATTATATTGTTACGTTTAATTTGAGTTCCAACAAACATCATTGCAATATAATTAACTATACGCATGGTGCAAACAGGGCTGACTTATCTTATAGACAAATAGTTTCACCTTTGTAAGGGTTCAAATAGAAATATGTATTTTCTACTTGTGTACATCAGTGTTTAACTTTTTAAAAGTGAAAACAAAAACCTTTCTCTAACCTGAATCCATTGATTTGCGTCAAGTGTAAGGGCGCTCCATCCTCCCCTCTCGGCACCGACACGAACCGCATTCAACCGGCCCCGTCTGGCTTTGTGATCCGCATTATACTCGCTAGAGGCACTCATACTCGAATCAGGGATGGTGTCGGACTCAATCCCAAGAGGTTGGGCTTTTAATGAAAATGTTACACATTTTAGTTAGGGATAATTTGCAAAATGATAGGAGACGTCTTTATTAGAATAGTGTTTTTAACAGAGATGGAATTAGGGTTCGGGTTTTGGTTTTATTTTCTTAAATTATGAATTGAGCAATTTTGTATGAAACCAAAAAGGTTTGAATTTTGTGCAGAATGTTTGATGATATCTGAAAGTCACAAATTTGCTTATCGTATCATGTTTAAATCATTAAATATTTGACAATCATTGAATATTTCAAATATATATGATGTTATATCATACACAAGTCTTTCTTTAGAATATAATAGTTGTTTAATATTGCGAATTAAGAGTGTGTGCATGTCAATAGCATTAGTCCGATTTAAACTATATGACGTGTTGTTTTGTTCCCTTCCCCCCAAACAAACATAATGACAGTGGAGCTTTTGAATAAGGTAATGGCCAATCTAAAATGGAGCGTTATAGTTATAATTTGACATAATTTGATTATACTGTAACTAAAAACAGCATTATCAATCAGGCCCTTGCGTTATTAAAATGAATTGGACAAATTAAAATGGAATTTGCGACATTAGGTGATGCGTACACTAATTAAATTCAAACATCGAAGAAAATGACTAGAAATATTCAAAATCAGGGGCGTAGACAACGGGGGGGATGAGGGGGATGCATCCCCCCCACCTCACAAGGTGGGGGGGGGGGATGACATGTACAATCATCCCCCCCAGGTTTTAGGGAAGGATATATTTTTTGTGTGTGTATCTATACGAGTGAACAAGAAAACATTAGTTGTATTCATAGGCGTACCCAGGGTGGGGGGGGGGGGGGGGTTTGGTGGTTCAACCCCCCCTTTTCACATTTTAGCTGGTCTCGAGACTACTTTTAAGCTGTCTTGACCGTCTAAAACTAAAAATTATCAAAGATCTCCGGTATCGGGTTTGACAATTGTGAAAGTATTTGGTCTCGACTCTTTGCAACGGAAACCCCCCCCCCCCCCCCCCCCCCCACTAAGAGAGTTTAATGAACCTGGTCTCGGTCTCGAAAATTTTGAAAGTACTTGGTCTCGGCTTCGAAAATTGTTTACAGAACCCCCCCCCCCCCCCCCCCCCCCCCCCACTGAGAGGGGTTTTCAACGTTGAAGGTACTTGATCTCGGGCTAAAATTGTGAAAGTACTTGGTCTCGGCTTCGAAAATTGTTTACGAACCCCCCCCCCCCCCCCCCCCCGAGAGGACTTCCAAGCAATTGCCTTGGTCTCAAAATATTTGGGCAGGTGGTCTCGGCCGCGAACAAATTAGTCTTGGTCCGGTGAACTGAACGGCAAATCATCCCCCCCCCCAGGTGTAAGAACCTGTCTACGCCACTGTTCAAAATGATTGAAAATGAGCAAAGAAAAAAAAGGCTTCGCCGGGAATCGAACCCGAGACCTCCGGATTGCTAAGACCGCTGCTCAACACATCGAGCCACGAAGATTATGTTACGTCCCCCATTCAAGAGTCTTAATAAAAACCTGCATCACTTTCTCTAGACAAATTGATTCAATTATCCTTCGGTTCGTGCCCGGTTTATAGCCTCTGACTAATTGAGCAATGAAAAGAGTTTCATGGGAACGTCCCCCATTCAAGAGTCTTTGTGGCTCGATGGGTTGAACAACGGTCTACCAATCCGGAGGTCTCTGGTTCGATTCCAGGCGAAGCCTTTTTTTCTTTGCTCATTTTCAATCATTCTGCCCACATAATCGTTAAAGACATGATTGTAGTGAACAGATAGACATTTGTGATTTTAAATGATACCAACTTTGATAGGTTTAAATCATATGAAAACGCTACAATCTTCGATAAAACTTGAACACTACAAAAATGCGACACAAGAGTAATTTTCCAAACTGAGTACTCTCGGCCGATTTTGCAACAATTGACTTCTCACCGTCCTCCATTCTGAAACGCACTGCGTATGCCCCAATTTGAAATAAATTACAATTAATGTACCATTTTGAATGGAAGTAATCATGTAATACAATGACACTAAACGTACAAATGAAATGTTTGCCAATGAGAGTTTTATATTCGATACAAGTTTAGTTTCCGAAGTGTTTTGAGGGATTTATTTCCAATTACACGTTAACATAATTATCTTAACATTTTGAGATTAACGACATTAATCAACAATAGTCAGCCCCAAAAATCATGATTTATTTTTAATCCATACATACCAGCCGTGCTGAAGACGCAAAGGGCAGCGATTAAAACAAGTGATGGCGCCATGTTACCCGGAAGGATCGCATCCAGATTCTGAAATTGAAAGATATAAATTATTTAAAGGAATCTTGAAACTTTTTGTTGACATGTGCAATATCTGATGATTGGTTTATATAATATGTATGTCAACCATGTGATCTAATATTTGCCCAAAGAATAATAAGTGAAAATTCAACGATAAGTGAATGCTATACGAACGAATAATGAGTAAAAACGCAAAGTGATATTTGCTAACTTACTGCACTTACTGTGCACACAGTTATAATTCTCCCTATAGAGAAAATACATTCCGAATACTTCAAACATGGATATATCTATAATGAAAGAGAACTTCGGAAAACCGAAACCGGCTTCATGTTTCTACTGGTTATACGATTACGATAAGAAATGTGAGAACAACAAGACATCTAAGTAGGTTTTGTGGATTTTGACAATGCTACAGGATCCCTTCAATACATTGACACCCAAATACCAAAACAACACGCTATCCAAAATCGTCGAGCCATATTATTTCATGGTTTGAATTAACAAATATTTCGCCAATTTGACATAATTTGAACAATCTACAAAATTAAAGCAAAGTTCGGCGCAAACAAAACCTCATCATAAACACTGATTAATTTTTAAATGGTATAACTTAGTACGAATTAACAAATGCCATGTAAGAAAAAAGGATTATCGTTGCTCATATTAATGGCTCATAATAAACATAATTCAAAGGAATCCTTCAGTTTTGATATTGAGGGCGCATCAAGAAATACTTATGTCTTTTGTTGTGAGGTAATGAGAAACTGACTGCAAAAGAGCGCAAAATTGTAATGACAGAAATTACTGTATTAGACCTACTGTATAACGTAACTTCGAATATGCTTTACCATCATTCAATCATTCAGGTATAAATAAACTTTAACTTTTAGTTTGAATAATAGTTTGCAAGTTGCTTACAACAATTCTGTTTGACCAACAATGTACTATCCCTTTAATTTAACAAAATGTAAATATTTAAGCCCTACGCGCAGCTCGGCTAATGTCATGGTGATAATAGCACTTTGTACAACACCGCGAATGTGCCTATTTTGAATAACATTGCGAAGTGAATCGTGGGTTTAAAACATTGATTAATTGATTGATTGATTGATTTTTATTCCCCGTTATACCAATACAACAAATATAAATACAAGTTCACATTTAAAACAACGGCTGGATGGCCCATTTTCAGGTGTGCCAACATGACACACTTGGTCTTCGATGGGTCCAAAATAAACGAAAATTAAGAAATTACCATTTAAGAAAATTGCAGGAAACTACTTGAAATCAACATTATAGATAGCATACAGAAACAAGTTGTTACACACATCTAAACATCAACATATACAAAGACAAATAGAGAAAAACAAATTAGCGTCTCCATTATAAATTATGAAATAACATATTACCAATGAATTGAAATACATCAACAATCAAACGTATAAAAGTATACAAATGTAAAATAAAATTCAGAACTTTAAATACATATATTTTCATAAAGATATTGCGAGTTTAAAAAGTCTTACATTTGACAAGGACTTTATTTCTACAGATAATACATTATAGAATATTGCACCTCTATATTGAAAAGACCTGTGAAAAAAAATCTGTGTTTGGTTTCGGTAATACAATTTGTATTGTCTTCATTGTTGTACTATTATAAACAAATTGTAATGTTGCGGTTAAATATATAAACTTACCTAATCCAGCAACGTTCACGATATGAACAGCACTTGTACGGTGACTGCGACTCCTCAAAATGACGTTCCACGGAATACTGCCAGGGTGGTCGAATTTCCAACAAGTTAGTCTTATCATCGCCGACGTTTGATATGAATAACAATAATAATTACATAATACTACTGCACATACACAACAGTTTGACAGAAAGTTACTGGGTGACAGTATAATACAAGAAATAAATGAATGGTCACGCGACAGCCAGATAACAATGTCCTGCCGAAACAAATTGCCCAACCGAATGTCACTGCGGCTGTTTAGATATGTAATATTAGAACAAGCGCAACACAGGCTGTTCCAACGTTTTAACCCTACAAAATAAATCGAGAATGTCCCTTGAGTCGTCGTACATATCTGCAAGCGTAACACAAAGTTTCACAATATACTAATAAGGGGTGTGGTTAATTTCCTACATACAGATCATACACAAATAATAAGATTGTGCAAACTAAAAATGTCCAATATCCTCAAGTTTTGGAACAGTGACTCCGAGGATGCTCTCAAAAATGGAAATGTAATCGCTACCAGTGTGTTACGTAACAACTTATTAATATACCTCTCATTAATAAGAGAACAATACCCGAAACTATCTTACAACTTTACACTGTTTAAGAGGGTAATCTAATGATAATGATTCCATTCAAATTGTTATGAACACGCGCACGCACACACACAAAGAAACACACACACACACGCACGCAAACACACAAACACAACCATCTACATACGCACATTCAATCACACATACACATATTTGTTTTACATTCGCAAAATTCACACTCCTCGATTTATCAGTTACAGTCCGTTATTCCGAAGGTTCGTTATTCCGAAGGTTCAGTGATTCCAAAGGTTCGTTATTCCGAAGGTTCGTTATTCCGAAGGTTCGTTATTCCGAAGGTTCGTTATTCCGAGGGTTCGTTATTCCGAAGGTTCGCTATTCCTAAAACGAAATCGGGTTCGTTATTCCGAAGGTTCGTTTATCCGAGAAAAAAAGGGAACAACAAATTAAATCGGGGTTGTTATAATACTATAATTTGTGTTTTGTTTATTTTATTTTATTGACATAATTTGCATTAAGCATACCCCTCCCCCTTTCCCTCCCTTGGCCAGACCAATCAAACATTTAAGTTTATATGAAATTATAGCATTATAACTAACCCAAATTCATTTTCGGATTAACGAACCCGATTTAATTTTAGGAATAGCGAACTTTCGGAATAACGAACCCGATTTTATTTTCGGACTAACGAACCTTCGGGATAACGAACCTGATTTAATTTTAGGAATAGCGAACCTTCGGAATAACGAACCCTCGGAATAACGAACCTTCGGAATAACGAACCTTCGGAATAATGCAACAAATGTTCGGATTAACGAACCCTATTTCATTTTAGGATTAACGAACCCTCAGGTATACGAAATTTGCGTGTTTAACGAACCTTCGGAATAAAGAACCTTCGGAATAACGAACCTTCCGAATAACGAAGCGCACCCGATTTATCTTCGTTATATATGTTCATAGTTTATATCGTTTTTGACCTATGAATATATATTTTACACACATCGTCGCTGGGCAATTAAAAGGACAAATTGACGGTATCGATAGCAAAAAACGATACTTACTTTTTTGGAAGAAACAACATTTTGACATTTTGGGCAATTATATTTTTCAAATGCCAAATCCAGTAATATTGTTAAGTGAAAAAGTAATGTAGGCTATACAGCGATCAAGTCGTTTAATTTGGCCTACGCTCAGTTCTTTTTAACGGAGTTATTTACGCATTTCTGAATTTGCCCTTTTTACATGCACGATATCGCGTCGATATTGGGCATGCAAAAGGACAAAACGCGAATTGCCTTTTTTACGCGCATTGATAATGCACAGGCAATGCGCGCGACTTGGCGCGATAATGGGCAGCTAAAAGGGCAAATCCATTTTTGTCCTTTTTATTGCCCATATCATATGCGCGTTTAGTCGTGTATGCCAAACATGCAAGGGTTATTTCGTAGTCACTTGAATTAAAATTGGTTAAACTTGTGGCCGTACGCATGTGCGGATTTTGTGATCAATGCTATATTATTACGGAAAAGTAGTAAAATAACACATTTCATTCGTTATACATTGATTCTTAACCAAATAACACCTCTCGGCAGTTCGTGAAAACGATTTTGTCCTTTTTGTTGCCCAAATACGCGCAATTTTGTCATTTTGTCCTTTTGTTATTTTTGATTTTCTCAAAAAGTGGGGCACATATGGGAATTCTAAACATATCATCGGATACGTTTTAAAGAACTCTATCTGAAAATAAAATAAAAACAAAATCGATATTTGACGATAATATCGGCCATTTTGCCCTTTTTATTGCCCAGCGACGACATATGTGAGACAACAACAATAATACAAAATCAATAAATATATTTTATTGGAGACATTTCAAATTAACCACACTTATATTAACAAGACTAATAATATATTAAGCTTTGTAGTAATAATTATTTTATACAGGATAGTTACGATCATTAAACATTAACAACATTGATATAAAGATATAAAGGGATAGTTGAGTTTGGGTTCAGAGAGTACAGTTTTGGTCAAACTGAATATTACTAACGAAAACCTGCACCAAGCTAATAATATTAGTAATATTTATAATGCCACCATGCTCGAAAGGTATACATAATTCCAATAAATTACAAATTTAAAAAGACAATTGTGCATGTGATGTTTTGTTAAAATAGGGTGATCATCAACTATTTAAAGACCTTTTTGGCAATTTTTGAAAAGGTTTCAGCATTTTATATACTTTTTATAAACCATCGAATAAGCCCAGGGGTACTAGGTTTATTCCGATCAGATATATATATTGATATTTCAGCCGTCTCTGAACCGATTTTGATCAATTAAAGTTTATTCTGACATACAAATTGTGTTCTCTTCCAGATTTCACACCTCAAAACAATTTTTTTCTTGCGCCACCCTCTATACCAAAACTCAACTATCCTTTTAACGCAATTATTATAATCTTTTATGCCCCCAAAATATAAATACGCATGTTCTGGAGAAAAAAATATTATAAATCAAACCGCAGGAAGCACATTAAAACACATAATTGCGAAAGTTTTTCACACACATATTAATATATGCTAGCTCGAGTATATTAGGCAAATAAACCTCTTTTAGTTTAGTAATCATTGGTATACATTTATATATTGTTAAAGACATGCACATTTTAAACGGATAGTATAGTTCTGGTTGAATGTAGTTTTAGTAACCAGAACTCGAGGTCTATAATTTCCTGGGTTCGCCTTTGCCCCCTTTAAAAAAAAATAAATACGTGTCACCTTTGCTACCTTAAGACAATCAGGAAAAGTACAATTTCTAATGAAATTGAGCTTTAAATATCTACGTCATCCCCACATCTCTACAATACATTGTAGCAAATCATTATTCCTCAAGTACAGGTCCAGAATACCGATTTGGAAAAAAATATATCTAGTGACGTAGATAAAGTCACTTTTTTTTGCTTTAAATCGTTTACAGAATATATCCCCTGTGTGTTTCGCAGTCGATGTTATTCATTCCGCCCTAGGCTTTTGTGTGTTATGTAACCACCCCGTCTCCATATGGTCTGACACTGGTAACCCTTCTATTTTGCAAACTTGACAGCAATGTAATTTCATTACGCTGGACCCTGCAAATTAACAATATGTTACGTAGCAACTTCCAAATATACCCCTCATTAAGTTGGCAACAATACCCGCAATTATCTTACAACTTTCCATTGTTTATGAGGGTAATTTACTGATAATGATGCATTATTATTGCATAATAAATAAATTTAAAAATGTACATTGTTATGAACAGAAACACACACACACACACATGCACACACGCACAAACAAACACACACACACACACACACACACGCACACACACACTCACGCACACAAACACAAGCACACTAGCACAACCGTTTACATACGCACATACACACAGGCACACGCATACGCACATATTTGTTTTATATTCGCAAAATTCAAGCACGAACAGTCTTCGATTTATCTACGTTATATAATTTCACAGTTTATCTCGTTTTTGACCTAGGCATATATATTTTACACACATATGTGAGACAACAGCAATAATACAAAATCAATAAATATATTTTTCTCGAGACATTTCAAATTAATCATACTTATATTAACATGACTAATTACTATATAAACTTTGTACATGTAATAATAATAATGTTATACAGGAGATTTACGATCATTAAACATAAGCAACATCAATATAAACATATAAAGGGATAGTTGAGTTTGGGTACAGAGAGTACAGCTTTGGTCAAACTGAATTTTAATAACCAAAACCTGCACCAAACTAATAATATTAGTAATATTTATAATGCCACCATGCTCGAAAGGTATACATAATTCCAATAAATTACAAATTTAAAAAGACAATTGTGCATGTGATGTTTTGTTAAAATAGGGTGATCATCAACTATTTAAAGACCTTTTTGGCAATTTTTGAAAAGGTTTCAGCATTTTATATACTTTTTATAAACCATCGAATAAGCCCAGGGGTACTAGGTTTATTCCGATCAGATATATCTATTGATATTTCAGCCGTCTCTGAACCGATTTTGATCAATTAAAGTTTATTCTGACATACAAATTGTGTTCTCTTCCAGATTTCACACCTCAAAACAATTTTTTTCTTGCGCCACCCTCTATACCAAAACTCAACTATCCTTTTAACGCAATTATTATAATCTTTTATGCCCCCAAAATATAAATACGCATGTTCTGGAGAAAAAAATATTATAAATCAAACCGCAGGAAGCACATTAAAACACATAATTGCGAAAGTTTTTCACACACATATTAATATATGCTAGCTCGAGTATATTAGGCAAATAAACCTCTTTTAGTTTAGTAATCATTGGTATACATTTATATATTGTTAAAGACATGCACATTTTAAACGGATAGTATAGTTCTGTTTAAATGTAGTTTTAGTAACCAGAACTCGAGGTCTATAATTTCCTGGGTTCGCCTTTGCCCCCTTTAAAAAAAATAAATACGTGTCACCTTTGCTACCTTAAGACAATCAGGAAAAGTACAATTTCTAATGAAATTGAACTTAAAATATCTACGTCATCCCCACATCTCTACAATACATTGTAGCAAATCATTATTCCTCAAGTACAGGTCCAGAATACCGATTTGGAAAAAAAAAAATCTAGTGACGTAGATAAAGTCACCTTTTTTGCTTAAAATCTTAAAACCACCCCGTCTCCATATGGTCTGACACTGGTAACCCTTCTATTTTGCAAACTTGACAGCAATGTACTTTCATTACGCTGGACCCTGCAAATTAACAATATGTTACGTAGCAACTTCCAAATATACCCCTCATTAAGTTGGCAACAATACCCGCAATTATCTTACAACTTTCCATTGTTTATGAGGGTAATTAAATGATAATTATTGCGTTTGAATTGTTATGAACACACACGCGCACACACAGCACGCACACACGCACGCATACACATACAAACACACACACGCACATTGAAACACACACACACACACGCACACGCACAAACACGTACCCAAACACAACCATTTACACACGCACATACACACATGCACACGTATACGCACGTTCAATCACACATTCACATATTTTTATACAAATTCACACTCTTCGATTTATCAACGTTATATAATTTCAAAGATTTGATCGTGTTTCATCTACGATTATGAGACAACAACAATAATATACAAAATCAATAAATATATTTTTTCTCTAGACATTTTAAAATAATCATACTTATTATTAACAAGATTAATTACTATAATAATAGACTTTGTAATAATAATTATGTTATACAGGAGAGTTACGATCATTACACATACAACATGAATATAAACATATAAAGGGATAGTTGAGTTTGGGTACAGAGAGTAGAGTTTTGGTCAAGCTGAATTGTAATAACCAAAACATGCACCAAACTGATATGTATAACTCTACCATGCTCGGAAGGTATACCAAACTCCAATAAATTTAAAATGTACAAAGACAATTGTACATGTGACATTTTTGTTAAAATAGGGTGATCATCGACTATCTAAACTTTTTTGACAATTTTTGGAAAAGTGTCAGGATTTTATTAACTTTTTTCAAAACCATAGAATAAATTTGGGGTCCTAAGTTTATTCCGGTCAGATATATTTATTGATATTTAAGCCGTCACTGAACCGATTTTTATCAAATAAAGTTATTCTGACATAAAAATTGTATTCTCTTTCAGATTTCACACACAGTTTATCATTACCTCAAAAACAAAATTATTACTCAAGCTCAACAATCCCTATAACGCAATTATTATAAACCTTCATGTCCCCGAAATATAAAAACGCATGTTCTGGAAAAAAAATATTAAGAATAAAATCGCAGAAAGCACAGTAAAACACATCATTGCAAAACCCTTCTCATACACATAATCATATTTGCTAGCTCGAGTATATTATGCAAATAAACCTCTTTTTAGTTTAGTATAATCATTGGTATACATATTTATGTATTGTTAAAGGCATGCACATTCTAAACAGATAGTAAAGTTCTGGTCAAATTTAGTTTTAGTAACCAAAACTTGCACCATGTAATTATAAACTAACTCCACCATGCTAAAAAAATTGAAAAAAAATTACAAAACGCAAAGTTAAGAAATTTGTATAATTTAAGAAGCAACACAAGAGGGCGACCTCTAGAAACACATTGGTCTTAACAATTTTGTATGGAAAATGTGAATGTGATGTTTATTTATCATAATTACTCATCAACTATCATCAACAATCATCAACTATTTCAAATTATCTTTGGTATATTTTTGAAAATGTTTAGGCATTATAAACATGTCTTTCTTAAATTATGGACAAAAATGACTAAATGACTAAATGACTAAATCTCTTCGTTCAAATATGCTATATTTCTTAGTAAAACAGTTCAAATGTACCAAGAAGACCAAAAATAAGTACGAAATACAGCAGGTCATGCAAGGCTGTACGCAGTGACTTCCGACGCCGTAACTCTCGGGCTTTGTGCAGTACATACTGCCTGCAAGCGCAGCATCACGTCCAAGGCAATTCAACAACGAGTGACATGCGCCCAGAAACTCATTCATAATAAAATAATGGACGATTATTTTACCGTTCTGCAGTCATATTTTGGCTGATGTTCATATTATTGCTCAATGTATTAGTAACATTTGCTCAATTATACACATTTAATTCTTATTTTCTGTCTGGTTTATGAACATCTCGGCGCCCGTCGCAGCACTTATTGCGTACCGTGTGTAGGCTGCACAAACTACCCCTAGCGCGAGACTAATTTTTATTTTTATTTTAATTTTTTTTTTTTTGGTGGGGGGGGGGGGGAATTTAGTCGACACTTAGTCCAATGTTAGGCTACCAGAATACGAAATTTTAGTCCAGACAAAAGTTATCAACTTAGTCGGGGGTTAGTCGACACTTAGTTAGCACTTATACCGGCCTATCAAGATAACTAGGCATACTCTGTTTTGGATGCTTGTTGAGGGTGGGCATGGGCGTCGATCACGGGGGGATGGGGGGGGGGGGGGGGATATATCCCCCCTAGAAAAAAACATCATTATTATCCCCGCAATATTTGGGGTTCAGAAATATAAAATAGCATTAAAATAAAGGGACATAATTATAACCCCCTCTCATTCATTATGTGAAAGTTGACACAAAACGTCTTGTTTAATCCTCATCTTGAGAGTGCTAAACTGCCAGAATCCAAAATCTTCCGGGGGCTGCGCCCCCTGGACCCTCATTAGGGCCATCTGACCCATTCCCCTGTACACACTTATTCAGAATTTCTCGCTTTGCGCACACAAATCGAGCTAACTATATGTTATTTAAATAGCTTATTATGAGAATCTAAATATGAACAACATCTTTACTCCTGGGGGTGTATTCTGAAAATCGTCTTATCTTTTGTATTATCTTTTGTCATAAGTCCATAAGATAATACACCACTAAAATTGTCATAAATCGGTATTCTGAAAATTGTCTTAAGGGCATCATATCTTTCCCTGACCACGCCCATTAGTGCTGAGTTAACCAATCAAAATTGTTGTTACAAAATGTTTATATGCCCCCTCAGCCAATCAAAGTGGGTTAAATTGCGTATGCGTCGCATTTTCTTTAAATGCGCGCATCTAACTAGCTTTGCGCACACATAGAATTTTCAATCAAAGTTCAAGAAATTTATATATTTTGGTCAAAGAGTATATTTGTAAGAATGGGATTTTCATATGGTTAGATTTTCAATGGAATTTTCTCCCCCTCACTCTTATTTTCTAACTTTTTCGCACGTACACACACCTATACACACAACAAACATAGGGAGCTCTTAAAAATCTCAAATAATTGTCTTTAAATATGTTTAAACAAGATATAACAAAAGGAAAATACTGCCCCATAGCTGTCTCAGCATATGGGTAGAATTTATGATAATTTCATGATGAAATAAAAGATAAGAGAGTTTTCAGAATACACATTTTCCACCTCTGCTTGCGCGAACGCGCTTATCAATAATGCGTGGCAAGGCGCGCCAGCTAATAGAGGTTAACAAACTTTCAGAGATAATACAAAAGATATGAGAGTTTTCAGAATACCGGTTTTGTCATAAGCCTAAGATAATACGATATTAGGGAAAAGACGATTTTCAGAATACACCACCTGGATATCAACTATCCATTGGCTATGCTATAGGTGCCATTTGGTTAAAAATTATTTTGTTTCCACCCCCCCCCCCCCCCCCTGCTGGATTGGTCGCTTAGCTCCCTGGGCGCGCCGAAGATGGTTGAAATGACGTGTCACCCCCCCCCCCCCCCCCCCCCCCCCGAAAGGCAAGAAGAAATCGACGCCTATGGTGGCAGGGCAAATTTAATCAAGGGATATCTGTCAAAATCACTCCGTAAATGTGCAGTTTGTGTGTGTGTTACGTGTTAAAAGGGTAGTACAGTTTTGGTAAGGCTAAACTTTAGTAACCAAACCTGGACAGTAACATTATAAACTAATAGTTATAACTCTACCATGCTCGAAAGGTATACAAAATTACAAACGACTAAGTATAAAGCCTGTTATCATTAAAAAAAGAGCCATTAAAACACAAGAGGGCGCTTTCTAAAAAGGCATTGGTTTCAACCATTTTTTCATACAAAACTATGCATGTGATGTTTTATTTAAATAATGATTAAATAGAGAGATCATCAACTATTTAAAAAATGCTTTTGAAAATTTTTGAAAAAGTGCAAGCATTTTTTTAATTTTTTGAAAAAAATCATCTAATTATTTGGGCTAAAAATAAATATTAGATCAGATATTAAATGTATTGATATTTCAGCCGTTTCTGGATCGATTTTGACCAAATAAAGTTTATTCTGCCATTAAAATTGCATGTTCTCTCAAATCCGACACTCAGTTTTGTATTACCACACAAAAAACTGTGATGTGCAGCGCCCTCTCTACCAAAACTAAACTACCCCTTTAAGCAATGTTTCCTTGCATGTGAGTTCAATGTTTATTTATTCAAGTTCATTTTTATTGAATTACAACACAAAAAACGTTTGCTTTGTTTGCGTGACGTCATCTGCGTGACTGTGACGTCATGTATGAGTTAAATGTGTTGTATATAAATGAATTACTGTTCGTTTGATTGTCCGTATGTATGTGTTTATGTATGTAGGATTGTGTTTGAGTGTGTGTGTGTCTTTCCGTGTGTATGAAGGCTCGAAATGGACACAATTAGGATATCAAACTGTCCGAATGACGTCACTGCCAATTATCCCTGGCTGGACAATTTTCCCTGTCACGAGGACATCCACTTTCAAAAACTGACGAAGGGTCGATGAATTGTGTATGACTGTATAGTCGGATAATATCCACTGAGTAATGTAAATGGACATTTTCACGATAAATGAACGGCATATGTTTATTTTGTAGCTGTTGAAACGAATCCTCGCCATTTCTCTCCAAATTAAATAATACTGTTTATTAATAGCAAAGTGGGACGTGGATTTTAAAGTAGTTTCATATTTATATTAGCCTAATAGTCAATTGATCACGTTATTACATAATGTATACAACCGACACATGGTGTATGGTATACAAATCTCACGTTTTATTTCTACGATTATATGATAAAGAACATCAACAACATTTATTTGAATTTGATTGAGTATAATAATTATGATGTGTCCCACATTGATAACTAAGTTTGCATAACTATATAGCATACAGGTACATGTTTATATAGACATAATTATCATGACATATCAAAATAGGTTATACAGACCAGTACAAAAAGATAATACATTTGATAATAAGTAACATACGATGAAAAGAGGAATAACATCAAATAAATGAATATAACAACAAATATCAATATCAATATTCATCATGACGACTAACTATCTATATTAGTATATACTACTAAAAGAGGAGGACTGTGTCTGTATGTCTGTTTGTTTGCTTGTTTGTCTGTCCGGCTATACAAAACGCCATGCTTTGAGGTATGACCTTGCAGGTGATGATTGCCACTACCTTTAGGGAGGTAATGGTGAAAGGGTATCAAATAACATGAAACGGAAATAGATTTTTTTTGTGGACGTTTTGAGCCCAAAAATGTCTTTTGGGGGCGAATGTAGCCCCGGTAAATTCCATATGGCTAAGCGGTACTGCCTATACACTACTAGTATGGTTCGTGATGTACCACTACACATACGTACCCGTATGCCTACAGTGCGTTGTGTGCATGCAGTGCACAGGTCATCAAGTTGAGTAATATAATCATGTTCTGTTTTCACTTAGGATTATATGTATTAGGATATTGATACTTATTAATACCAACGTAAAGGTTCTTTCAAGTTATCCCATCTAACCTCACCACTACAACTAGATCATCATTATAATAAAACATACAAAATGAAAATACTTATTGACATATAAGCTATTCATCCAAGTATTTTAAAACAATATAAGTGAATAAGGAGTGAATAAATTATTTTTCTCAACAACAAAAATGCACACATTCACAGATTATCAAAGTATTACAGCAAAATATTGAAGACAAATATGATGAAACGAATACCAGAGGTTCATAGGACATGCGAGAAGGTTTACATAAATACACATTAAATGCCATAATATTATACCATTATTATTATCATTTACAAACTACACATTCCTTTATAAATTATTACGTATAGTAATCATATAAGTTACACATGATCAAGATCATAACCGTAATATCATCATAATACATGACACGTTTTTCCATAGAGTGGTGAAGTGTGACGTCATCAAAAATCTATTTTTAGAATTTCCACGTTTGAACTTCATTTTCCGAAAGAGCATACAAAATAATGTACAAATGCTGAAAATCAATCGAATACATGTTAACCCTATCAAGCCCAAGGGGGGCTGAATGAGCCCCCCCCCCCCCCCCACCACACTTTCGATCACCGCTTCCACAGTTTTCATTCGAATGTCACTAAATTTGGTGACTTTTCCTAACATCTTATTGCGAACATTTTGGTATAAGCTTTGACTAGATTGGCCACTTCGTGTTGCCATGGTAACCATTTTTTGGCGGGGCGAACGAGGCCGACTGTCTGAGCTGGCATACAAGCTTCGACAAAAACAGTTTGCCACCAGAATTCGCATTAGCGGCACCAAGGTGTACCTTCAGACGAGAAAACATCTGCAGAATGGCGCACCCCCGACAAGCTGGACCAATTGGAAAGAGTAACTATACACTGACATATTACCTTGACATTTCATGTCATTACCTTCTTTTCTCACTAAAATGACAATACTGTAAAAAGAACAATAGAACAATATTTCTCATGTACCTTTATTTTCCTCATGAGAGATTTTTTTCTGTACGTTTTATAAGTCGTTGATAATTTGAGACAAAATTCAATTTTAAATTACAGCAAAAGTTTATTTGAGGATAAACATCACAAATATGATTACAATGTTATACTTAATATGCCTCACGTTATTTTGTTTTATTTTGTTTTTATTAAACATTTGATATGCTGTTTATGTCCGATACTTTTTCTTTTTTTTGTCTCCTCTTTGCATTTTGTGTTCTTTAAATTGTAGAATAAATGCAAAGTTTCACCGAGAGGTGAACATTATAAGTATAAATAAAATAAATACAAAATTTTAAAAATGATACAATTTGCTATAGCTTTTGTTAAACTGCCTTAACTGTAGGAAAACAGCAGTTCTCACCATTAGGTGAACATTATAAGAAACTAAGTTTTAAAAATGCAAACTATTGCTTTTCATATGTCATTTTATTACTTTATAAGTCGTTGTTAAATTGAGATAAAAATTCAATTTTTAATAATTATAGCTAAAGCTTATTGAGGATAAAAAATACAAATGTGATTACAATATTATACTAATATGCCTCACGTTGTTTTGTCTTGATCAACAACTGTAATGTTTGTTTAGGTCTGATACTATTTTTGTTCTTCTTTGCCCTTTGTGTTCTTTAATTGTAGAAAAATAGCAAAGTTTTCACCACGAGGGGAACATTATAAGAAACTTTGTAAAAATGCTAACTATTGCAAATATGTCATGTATTATTCAGAAAAAGGACAGAAAAATGGCAACCTGACTGTTTCAGTTATTATATTCATTGTTCATATCCTGTCTATCTCTCTTTTTTGCTCTATAACCCATTATACACTTGTTCTTGAATTTCGTGTTCCTTTATAATTGTGTTTCTATAGTGCATGCTTGTTTTCTTTTTTGTTTTGTTTTTTCTACCTTTTTTACTTCTTCCTTTTTGGTGAATTTGCTCATACTCTTTGTGCATTGATCTCTATAATTATCTACACGATAATCGATGCTCTGTTCTACTGTTACAACTTCCGATTCAATTTAATGTAGGCTTGTATCATGTGAAAACTTAAGATGGCAAACCTATTACTGTCTCACATTTTAATTTATTTATCGTTTAATTGTCTGCAGTCACCATTTCATTTTTCGACAATTTACAATTTGTTTAGCACATTATGCATGTTTGATTTTATGCCATGAATTTACCTAATTGACCTCAACTGTGTTATGTTCACATACATGTATACAAGCATCTAAATGCTTGAATTATGCTTCCTTTTCGTCCCTTCTATACACGTGTTTCTATGTGTACATGTTTGTTTATTTTGTTCTGGTTGAATTCACACGTGCTACATGTGTTTAAGCGCTCTATTTGTAAACCGATCAGTATTTACCAAGTTATGCAGCTAAATAACCCTTTTATTTCCGCTTTCCCCTTGTGTTATCCTCATTGTACAGGTAGACCACGGAACGACCCGGGATCACTGACCCAATTCTACAAATCCTCTGTCAATTCGCTGACATTGTATAGGGTTTTCTTTATATCATTCATGTTTAAACACTACCCAATGATTCAGTCCCGGGTCGTTCACCGCGCCCTACTTATTTCTCACGTACGTTCTATTTGTAAATAAATTAGCATCTTTCAAGTTATGCAGCTAAATAACCCTTTTATAGAGGTCCGCTTTCCCCCTTTTTTTTATCCTCCATTAATTGTACAGGTTATCCTCAATTGTACAGGTAGACCTGGGTTTTCAAATTAATGTATTCACCTACAATATGATTCAGTCCTGGGTCATCACCGCGTCCTATCTATATCTCATGTACTTCTATATATTTTATCTTTGCTATCCGCCATGTATCTTTATAGTTTTGCTCTGTCGCTCATGTCTTTTTAATTCTTATTTTCACTTGTTAATTACTTGTTGTTGTTGTTATTTTTTTGTTGTTGTTGGCTTTAGCCTTACTATATCCCACCATCTCTTACCAGAGATTTATTTGTTTATAATTGTTATATGCAGGGTTCTCGTTCGATACATCCAGTAATGTTGCGTTCTCGTAGTCCGACTGCCCAACTGACTTTGTCCGTGTTGCCTACGGAGACCTCTCCCGTGTTCCTTTCTTGTAAATGTTCATGTGTGTTCCTTCAATTCTGTCTACATGTAGGTATTCCATCACTTTTTTTTTACTGTTGTAATTTATTGACCATTCTATGCATTTCTTACTGTCTTCTCCGATTTGGACCGCATCTTTATTGTCATGCAAAAGCGCTAACATTTATACTCTATTATTATTTAGCAACTGTTGTACTTACGTTCATCCTGTTTGGGATATGGTTTT
Organism: Echinarachnius parma; assembly: GCA_037951105.1. NCBI lineage: Eukaryota > Metazoa > Echinodermata > Echinoidea > Clypeasteroida > Echinarachniidae > Echinarachnius > Echinarachnius parma. The sequence goes on from JBAMJV010007479.1 coordinate 40,761, forward strand.
TGTTGTTATATGGCTAACTTAAATAACCACGTTCCATTCAATTCATTGAACAACGATGACCTTTTTGATTTATTAAGACCTGCTTTAGGGAATATTGATATAAATAATGATCCAGTGGGACAATATGATGATTCTGTGGGTGATACTTTTAATGCTTTATCAGAGGAATTAAACCTCGATTTTCATTTTGATGACCCAGCAGCAGAAACACTCACTAGTTATATAACTAACACACAGTTCCATAATGTGGTCAAAGATTATACTAATGATATTTTTTCGCTATTACATTTGAATATTAGAAGCTTAAATAAACATTTTGATGATTTGCAATTATTGTTAGATGTCCCCTCTCAAACACCCCTCTCTATAATTGGTTTGACTGAAACTTGGTTAACTCAAGATGTAGATTCATTACATGCCCTTAATGATTATGAGTTTGTTTATAAAAATAGATAAGATCGATTAGGAGGTGGTGTAGCTATGTATGTATTAAAACGATATAATTATATAGTTCATGAAAATATTTCATTAATTAATGATATAATAGAGTCCCTATTCATTGAAATTATAATGCCGGGTCATACAAATATATTAGTTGGTGTTATTTATCGACCACCAAATTCTAGCTTAAAAGATTTTTTAACTTATGTAACTGACTTAATTAAGAACCCCATATTTGAGAATAAAGATTGCTTTATATTGGGAGATTATAATATAAATTTATTAAAACATGCTGATAATAATGTGTCACATGAATTTCTTGAAATATTTTTGTCGGCCTCCTTTCTCCCCCTTGTTTCTAAACCCACTCGTGTTGCAGATTCTTCTGCCACCCTTATTGATAATATTTTTAGTAATGTTATACCTCATCCGAATTCTTATATTGTTCTTTCTGATATTACGGATCATTATCCCATTTTAACTCAATACAATGTAGCTCCAGTGGTCAAATATGGTGGTCCTCCCCGTTTAATTCGTAAAGTAACGCATGAGAATGTAGCGCGTCTTGGCGCTAGTCTGGATAATACTGATTGGTCTGCTGTGTATAATAATGATGATGTAAATTCATCTTACGATATATTTTTTAATATTTTTGATGGTCAATTAGATATTGATATCCCCCAACAAAGAGATAAATTTTGTAATTATAAAACGTCCCCAAGACTCCCATGGATCTCTAAATCTTTATTACGATCGATAAATAGAAAAAATAATTTATATTATAAATATAAATTAAAAGGTACTGATTAAACTCATACGTTCGGAAAAAAGAAGGTATTTTGTTAATCGATTAGAATTATCTAAAAATGACATGCAGAAAACGTGGAAGATTATTAAACAAGCAATGAATTTAAATACAAATAAATCAAATATAACTCGAATTCGACAGGATAATGTAATTGTTGATGACCCTGGTAATATAACTAATATCTTTAATGTATACTTTTCTTCAATTGGAGAAAATCTTGCTCAAAATATTCCTGCTTCGGATAAACATTTTGTTGATTTTTTAAGTACTCCCAATCCTGATTCGATTTTTTTTGTACCTATTCATAAAAATGAGATTTTGGATATAGTCTCTAATTTAGATAATAAGAAAAGTTCAGGCTACAGACCCTTTATTTTTTAATCATAAATTATTAAAAATTAATGACTTGTACTTATACCAATTAGGTCAATTTATGTATAAATATGATAATAATTCATTACCTTCAGCTTTTGATTTTATGTTTTTCAAAAATCAATCGGTTCATAATTACCCAACTAGACAGTCAAATTAATTTCATTTACCCCTTTTAAGAACTTTATTAGCTCAGAATACGTTTATTTATGATGGTCCAAAATTTTGAAACACTCTTGATATAGGTATGAAAAATGTACCTTCACTTAATTCTTTCAAAAGAAAACTTAAATTATATTTATTACAACGTTATGGTACCAGTTAACTTAATTTTTGGTAATGAAAAAGGGTCATCGTAAAGAACCATTTAGGATTATTGTTGCTTATTCTGGAAATTGCGCCGCGATTTTAATGAAATAATATTTCTTATTTTCCAAATTTGTATGAAGTTTTTGTTTTTATTTTGTTTTTATTTAATTTTATACATTTTCTTTTAGTCTTGCAGGTCCATACCTTCTCATTCCATACCTTCTCAATCCATTCATACTTTCTATATTTTCATCATCTTTTGTACAGCATCATCTTGTCCAAGTATGCTTCCACACTGCGTCTTGTTTTGTTCCTACATGTTCTCTTCAGTAGTCTCCGTAGGCACAACATTATTTTGAATCCTTATCGAACAGTTTTTGTTTTTGTATTTTTTCTTATTATTCACAATTTTTCCGTATTTGATTTTTTGTATTTTTTCCGTATTTTATACTTTCATTATTTTGTAAAACATTAATTTTTGAGGGATTCCACATTCTACAAGCCATGCTTTTTAGTGGATCCCTCCATTTTCACTTGAAATTTAAACATACAGCAACATTCGTTTACTTTCTGATTCCGCTTTTATAGCATGATTATTTCTAAATGTCAAAATTTAATTGTACCTTACTTAAACATTTCAAAATGTCGTTGTATCTTTATTCCATTGTATTTTAATTAATAATTATATCAACATAAATTTTGATTGCAAATGTTTATAATGTATTGTTTAAACTTTCACAAATGTTGTTGTGACTAATTCATTGTAAATATATGTACCGTCTTGTTGAAAATGAAATAAAATTGAACATTGAACATTGAACCATAAACTGAAGAGCATGTTTTTCATTTTGTTGATTTTTTTTGTTTTTCGTTTAGTAAACAAGTGAAGTTTGGGTGTTTTTCTGGTCAAATTTTATGAGATTCATCGATAACAGGTTGTCATGACCTGAAATAAATTTTATGGAGATTTCTTTTGTTTTTCTTTGTTTTTAAGGACAAAATGGAGCAAAACAATGAATATAATAAGAATTAAATCATATACAGTTTTGATCTATTTTTATGATATTTTTCTCATTAAAATTTCTTAATGGGGTTTCTTATCATGTCTACAAACAGAGTGATATGAAAAAAATCAATTTGGTTTAAGTTTATAGGGTAACAATACGTAAATTATCTTGTACTGTAATATGTATGATAAGTCGTGTTAAGGTCACCTCCACAGTGACTTTGCAGACTAAATGGGCCTTTAAAACCCATCAAATTCCACAGAAATGTCATGATCTATGTTCCAGAATATGTAATATTACATAATTATGATAAAAAAATTAAATTTGCTTACTTCATAACAGTCCACTTGGCGAAAACAGCTCTAAAACTTCTATATTCTGACATTTTCAATGTTTTTCATCTTATTATCGTAAATAGCGCCCTCATATGGTGACTTTTAAACATGTTTAAGATTGCAATTTGTAGAGCTTGACCTGCTTGACACGTGTGCCAAATATGTAACCTTACACCACAAAACGATTATGTCGCTGTGGTTATGGTGGTAGTTTCTCTTTTATTAGCTAAAATAGTCAAATCTTGTTCAAAATATGAGATTTAGGATTTTGGTATTTCCTGAATAAGCATATTTTAATCTAGCTTCTGTAACATTTTGAGCGTCGGAAATCATGTTTAAATATTATTTTTTCATCTAATAAATGTGATCTTATTACAGCGCTTTAATGGAAACTGATCTTTTAAATGGCCCGTTTCTCCCTTATTTTAAAAATGCTTCAGCCATATTCCAAATCTTTGGTGTTCATTTTGAGAGGGTTTGCTTAGTCCAAATATGACGAATGATATTCCATTTTAAAGGTAATGACTTCTATTTTAATGTTTCATGAAAAGCAGCACAATCAGTTGTCCTGACTTATTGGTCGTTTTGTGGTGTAAGGTCACATATGAAAGTGGTTGATTGAATAATAAAGAAATTAGGGAAGGGGCCCTATGAGCCCCCCCTGGGCCAGCCCTGGGAACGCCAAAATAGCTTGGGCTTGATAGGGTTAAAGGGGTAGTACAGTTTTGGTAAGGATGAACTTTAGTAACCGAACCTGGACAGTAACATTATAAACTAATAGTTATAACTCTACAATGCTCGAAAGGTATACAACATTACAAACGACTAAGTAAAAAGCCTGTTATCATTAAAAAAAAGAGCCATTAAAACACAAGAGGGCGCTTTCTGAAAAGGCATTGGTTTCAACCATTTTCATACACAATTATGCATGTGATGGAGATCATCAACAACTATTTCAAAAATGCTTTTGACAATTTTTGAAAAAGTGCAAGCATTTAAAAAAAAAATTTGAAAAAATCATCTAATTATTTGGGCCAAAAATAATTATAAGATCAGATATATTTATTGATATTTCAGCCGTTTTTCAAAACTAAACTACCCCTTTAGGTATTGGCTGAGATATGCCCATCCGAATGATTTTTTTTTGTTCAATAGGAAATAAGAGTTATATTGCTCTGGTTCGTAACTTTATGAACCAGAGCAATATAACACTGATTTCCCTTTGAAAAAAATTTCATTCGGATGGGCATATCTCAGCCAATACTTGAGATATTTGATTGATTTTCAGCATTTGGACATTATTTTGTATGCTCTGTTAGAAGATGAAGTTCAAACTGAGAAATTCAAGAAATAGAATTTTATGTCGAATAATAGCGAACATCCCACCTGTACAAAACCACAATAAAACATTGTTCTCACTCATACAATTCATCATCAATGGTTATACAAAATATTACACCGTTGTGAGGACGAGAAGGGCGATGATGACGCCGATGACGATGCCAGTTGTCCGTTTCCTTCCCGCAGAGGACTTCCCGTCGGTGTCACATTCTATAAGTAAGGAGAAAAAAAACAACAGCAGAAACACAAACATAATGATACAATTATCCGACAACAGTTATGTACACAACAGTGATAAGCATGATATAGATAGACTTAATAACTAATTTCCTAATAACAGTTCTACTTCTACCAGGCGCGCCGGAAGCATCTTTGGATTGGGGGGGGGGGGAGCAAAACCCAAAGGGGGCTCACAATTTGTGTGTGATGGGGCTCATGCCCAACCACACTCTGGGTTGCCAACTTTGTACCAGATGTGAGACATTGCGAGGGAGCGAAGCGGCTTAGCGGGAGGAGAGTGTGGGAGGGGGGTGTACCCAGGCCTCCCACGGTCGGGAGCTTTTGCATTTTTGAACTTGAAATTGTGCAATCTGGTGCATACCTAGATAGGAAATTCGGCTGTATTTGGGAAAGCGTGATATGATTTGATCGACCAGAAAGTTAACAAATATTTTTTCACGTAGAAAACAAATAATTGACACACTTATAAATATGTACCCCAAAACACACACACAACAACATAAAACATAATTATGCAACATTATGTATGATTCAACAACACACAGCCAATAATGAGTCCCAAGGGAGCGAAGCACCAGGCAGGGAGGGAGGGGAAGGGTATCCCCTCCCACGGTAAGAAAGATTTTGCATTTATGGACTTGAAATTGTGCAATCTGGTGCATACCTAGATAGGAAATTCGGGCCTAAGATTAACTGTATCTGGGAAAGTGTGTTATGATTTGATATATTTTTCACGAAGAAAACAAATAATTGACGCACTAATAAATATGCACCCAAACTCACACATAAATATTGTATTTAGTGTCATACACAGTTCCAACATAAACCATATGGCGCATGTATGATCCAACAGCATGGCCTACAGCCAATAATGAATCCCGAGGGAGCGAAGCGACCGAGGGCTTGGGCAGAGCCAAAGAGGGAGGGTTTGGGAGGGGGTATCCCCCTCCCACGGGTAAGATTTTGCATTTATATACTTGAAATGGTGCAATTTGGTGCACTTCATGCCATACCTGTGAAGGAAATTTAGAATCCTAGTTAAACAAAAAAATAATAAAATGTCTACCCTCTCATCAGATGTTTACAAGAAACTGAGATAATCTGTTCGCGCGCGAAGCGCGCAGCGAAAATTGAAAATGGGTGTATTAACTAGTTTTTGAACGTTAGCTCATCAATTTGATTTTGTCTTACCCACTCTTTTTTAATCAAAAATTTGGGAGGGGAGGGGGGCTTTTAGGGGGGGGGGGGGGGGAGGGCAAAGTTGCGTGCCCCCCCCCCCCCCCCCCCCCACTTCCGGCGCCTATGACTTTTACTGCTCATTTTTGTTATGAAACATGTTGACATTGGGTGATTTCAAGTATGGTGTTTGGGGTTGGTGTTAGTGCTTATTAAACACTAACACCGGCCTTAGGCACCATATTTGAGATGACTTCGTGTTAGGATGTTAGACAGTGACATTGGGGGATTTCAAATATGGCGCCTAAGGCCGGTGTTAGTATACAAATGATGCACCGGCATGAGTGGATCGGTAAGAATTTGATACATGAGTTTAACTTTGGAATGGTTTAAACCCAAGAGCGCAGCGAGTGGGTTTTAGACCATTTCCAAAGTTAAAAGAGTGCATACAATTTTACCGATCCACGAAATATGCCTGTGCAGCATTTGTTTTATAAAATAGGCGCAAAAAATGTGAAAATCAGACTTTTTCCCAGTCCAGTAATGGCTAAATTGGCTAAATTTACCGACCCATGGCTTCAAAAGTACCGACCCATGGCTTCAAAAGTACTGACCCATGGCTGGGGGAAAAATAGGATTTTCAAATTTTTGTTATATATTTGTTTTAAATGATATACAAAATTTTATATCAATTTTAAAATTAAATGTTTTTTTTTTATAAAATATTAATGATATAATTTGTTTTCTTCTTATTTTTCGATTCCACGAAATATGCCTGTGGAGCATTTGTTTTTATAAAATGAGCGCAAACACTGTGAAAATCAAACTAAATATTCCTATAGGCATGTACACAAACTTTGACAAAGAAACCTGTTTTCTCCAAACTTGAAAAGTGGATTTAGCGCCTTTTGGAATTAGGCTCTTCATTATGCTAGTGTATGATGATACATTGTATGCATCTCATATTTATCGATGTGAATATCTGCATAATAGTACTGACAACGGGACTACATACTTTTTGACAAACCAGAACAAGTAAAGGTAAGTTCTCACAACTTTATTTTGATTTCGTATCTAGGGTTTATACTAAAAGACGTGTGATAAATCAATTTTTAGAAATCTGAAATTAATTATATTCAATTGAATTGAAATTAATTAAATTAAATATAATAAGGTAATTGAACAAATTTGTTTGCCTCAGAGCGCAAGCGATTACTGAATACAGGATCCTATGCGCGTACGCATTCCCCGCGGAGTGGCGCTTGATCACTAGTTACATATAAACGTACCTTGTCCCCCGATATTCCCCGGTGACACCCCGGGTTTGTCAGTGTACGGGGTTGTGGCGACTGTATGCATGGTTTGGGTCCCATCTATAGTCGGTTCAAAGGAAAATACAATAAGCATTATACAAACACCACTAGTTATGGTACTGTACTGGATGCCCAATGCCATCAAGACAGCATGGAGAACATCATCATGAGAAGAAGGTGGAGATGGATCGGACATGTAATGAGAAAGAACATAGATGCCATCACACGAACAGCCCTCCACTGGACACCAGAAGGGAACAGAAAGAGGGGACGTCCTAAAAACACTTTTTTTCGATTCCACGAAATATGCCTGTGGAGCATTTGTTTTTATAAAATGAGCGCAAACACTGTGAAAATCAAACTAAATATTCCTATAGGCATGTACACAAACTTTGACAAAGAAACCTGTTTTCTCCAAACTTGAAAAGTGGATTTAGCGCCTTTTGGAATTAGGCTCTTCATTATGCTAGTGTATGATGATACATTGTATGCATCTCATATTTATCGATGTGAATATCTGCATAATAGTACTGACAACGGGACTACATACTTTTTGACAAACCAGTACAAGTAAAGGTAAGTTCTCACAACTTTATTTTGATTTCGTATCTAGCGTTTATACTAAAAGACGTGTGATAAATCAATTCTTAGAAATCTGAAATTAATTATATTCAATTGAATTGAAATTAATTAAATTAAATATAATAAGGTAATTGAACAAATTTGTTTGACTTAAGTGAACTGAACGGAATGATTTAATTGAATTGAATCCAATCTCTGTGGCGTAAACATCAATATTGCGCTGATCACGGGAAAACTGGTCGATGAGTCAATCACGCATGATTCCGTTTGTACGCACTGTGAGTGACGTTGATTTATACGAGTATACGCCCATTGAAAAGCCTCAGAGCGCAAGCGATTACTTAATACCGCTATAGCTATATTGAAGTAAGATTGGTGGATGTTGACGATGTGGAATATAAATCCTCTTTTAAAATTCTGATGACCTACCTACGGTTTAATCTTATACATCTACAGTGAATAACATTTAACTGAAATGAATTGAATTGAAATGAATTGAATTGAATTGAATATAATATAAATGAACTTAATTTGTATGTAATTTAATTGACTTGATTAAACTTAACTGAATTGATTGAATTGAATTTGATCAAATTTACGTATACATCAATATTGCGCTGATCATGGGATGAGTCAATCACGGATGATTATGTTTGTTCGCACTGTGAGCGACGTTGATTTATACAAGAATACGCCCTCTGAAAAGCCTCAGAGCGCAAGCGATTACTGAATACAGGATCCTATGCGCGCACGCATTCCCTGTGGAGTGGTGCAGCTTGTCCACTACTTAAACATAAACGTACCTTGTCCCGCATGGGCTTTTTACTTAGTCGTTTGTAATTTTCGAGCATGGTGGAGTTATAACTATTAGTTTATAATGTTACTGTCCAGGTTTGGTTACTTAAGTTCAGCCTTACCAAAACTGTACTACCCCTTTAACTGAAGGATTTAATTGAATTGAATCCAAACTCCATATCGTAAACATCAATATTGCGCTGATCATGGGAAAACTGGTCGATGAGTCAATCACGGATGATTCCGTTTGTACGCCCATTGAACAGTCTCAGAGCGCAAGCGATTACTTAATACCGCTATAGCTATATTGAAGTAAGATTTGTGGATGTTGACGATGTGGAATATAAATCCTCTTTTAAAATTCTGATGACCTACCTACGGTTTAATCTTAGAAATCTACAGCGAATAACATTTAACTGAAATTAATTTAATTTAAATGAATTTAATTGAATTGAATGTAATATAATTCAACTAATTTTGTATGTAATTTAATTGACTTGATTAAACTGAACTGAATTGATTGAATTGAATTTGATCAAATTTACGTATAAATCAATATTGCGCTGATCATGGGATGAGTCAATCACGGATGATTATGTTTGTTCGCACTGTGAGCGACGTTGATTTATACAAGAATACGCCCTCTGAAAAGCCTCAGAGCGCAAGCGATTACTGAATACAGGATCCTATGCGCGCACGCATTCCCTGTGGAGTGGTGCAGCTTGTCCACTACTTAAACATAAACGTACCTTGTCCCGCATGGTTCCCTGGAGACTGCCTGGGTTTGTCAGTGTGCGGGGTTGTGGCGACTGTGTGCATGGTTTGGTTCCCATCTATAGTCGATTCAAATGAAAATACAAAACAATTAATACTAACACCACAGCGTTCGCGTGAATAGTGGTGTACCAGACTGTGTTTGCACATAATTTTTTCAAAGCAGAAATCTGATCTGAAATATATTTTGCGAAATAAACAAGCATATTACGATGTATAAATTGGGATAAGCTCCATTCTCGAGTTGCACTTGCCTTTAATTGTTTAAAATTTGCTTTTAAACTAATTGCACTTTCTTCAAACATATTCGTAAGTCTCCCAGGGAGAGTTTCAAATCCGAGCACTTTAGTCAATAACTTTATAAAGAAAAAAAAAGAAACTCGCAAAACCTATTAAAGCGTTTTCCATCATTCAAATGCTAATAAGAATACAACGCGATATGTGAGAACCGCTAGAGCTCTATTTAGGTAAGTTGTGTGGCTGTTGACGATGAGGACTATATATCCTCTTTTATTAATAATAATTATAATAATAACAATAAAAATATTAATAATAATAATAAAGGTTTTCCCGCTCAGTTTCGCGATTATGACATTCAAATTGATATAAGGAGCAAACAAAGCTGCGCGATTTGCGATCGCCGTGTTAACGCAGCATTCGAATTCGTAAATAGTCGTTCAAAATCACGTCTGAGTAACTGAATTTGCACAAAGAGCATACCTTTTCATCAATGGTCATTCAAAATGGCACATAGTTCACGCTGGCGCTACTGCACATTCGCGAATTCGAGTGCCCATTGATTATGAACTATTTTGTCTTTTCATGAAAGCGTAGGCGTATGTATGAATTCGTTTGCATGTATTCGGAATTTGAAAGACCTAAGATTTCTAAAGGGTTCTAAAAGAAGTGTGAATTTATACATCTGAAGTGAGTTACATTGAATGTAAAACGTCTGTACTACATTTGTATGCAATTTAATTGACTTGATTGAACTTAACTGAATTATTTGATCCAATTTCCGTATAAATCAATATTGCGCTGATCACGGGAAAACTGGTCGATGAGTCAATCACGCATGATTTCGTTTATACACACTGTGAGCGACGTTGATTTATGCACTAGTTAAATATAAACGTACCTTGTCCCCCGATGTTCCCCGGAGAGACCCCGGGTTTATCAGTGTACGGGGTTGTGGCGACTGTATGCATGGTTTGGGTCCCATCTGTAGTCGGTTCAAAAGAAAAATAAAATAAACTTGAGACAAACACCACTAGTTATGGTAATAATGAGGGTAATAATATAACAAGTTTTACGTGTTTCTTAATTGTTTGATATTTGCTTTAAACTAATTGCCCTTTCTTTGTACACATTTTAAAGTCTCCTAGGGATAATTTTAAATCC
>JBAMJV010007480.1:0-70318 GCA_037951105.1 Echinarachnius parma
ATAATTAATTAAATTTAATTTGAATTTATACTATTATTTCTTCAAGAAGCATGTCAAGAAAAGATGCAATTCTAAGCTACACCAATGCCACATTCACATTTTTACTCATCTTATCTGGCTCTCTAGATTGTATTTAGTTAACGTAATCAAGATTTATTTTTTGCTGTGTTTATTTTATATCAGCATTCCTTTACATGTAAAGTCTCAAGAACCAATCCTTGCAATAGGTCCCTGATTTCAATAACAAGTTTCCTGATTCTAACAGTACCTTGCTGCATTTCATCACACAGTGCTCACCTAGGCTATCTGACAGATATACGATAACCCCCCAGGTTTCGATCCTCGGTGATCCTCCCTGCCGATTTACAGCTCATCACTCATCACCACAGATAAGACAAGATACGACCACTCTTCGGCTAGTCTTGCTTCCAAGCCTCCAAGGTTTGAATCCTCAGTGATCCTCCCTGCCGTTTTACAGCTCATCAACTCATCACCACAGATAAGACAAGATACGACCACTCCTCGGCTAGTCTTGCTTCCAAGCCTTCCCTTATCACTTAATTTTTACTTCTGGGACCCCCGTTTAATACAAATTTTCCAATTGTTGTAAATGTCCATTATTGTAACTAGTAGATCATCAGCCAATTCACCATGCAGCATTGCAACTGTACCATGGTAGTTACAATAATTGGACACTAACAACAATTGCACAAGTTTTATGGAAACAGAGCCTTGGTCACTTCTGCCCTGACTAATATCCTGCTAGGACTGGAAGCTAGGCTACTATTGACTCTCATCATTTTTCACTAGGGAGCTATTGTTTTTTGTTTGTTTAGAACATGGATGTCAACATGCCAATGTCATGATTAAAGGACAAACAAACTAGGGCAAACCATTGGCTTTTTTTTATTATCAGAGACTGAATCATTCATTTCAATGCGACTCACATTGGCAATGCACATTTGCAACTCAGTGGGCTACTCTGTGGAAAACAACAGTAAAACTAAACAGACTACATGCATACATACATGTAGATTCCCACATCAGATATTACTCCTACAATACTTCTTGATGGGCTTTCTTTAATGATACACAAAACATGCTCAATCTCCAAAAGTATCCCCAAACCTTTCTTGTTTGAAATAAAAAGCCCCCTGACTGCATGGTGCAAAACCTTTGAGACAATAAAACTTGTCATCATATCTCAAACCTTTCTGCATTTTATCAAAACTTGTACAGAATCTGTCTATCAATATCGAGTTACATATCATAATATACCCCATGACAGAAGATTTCTTTTTCGTTTTTACAAAAACTTTATGGAAACTTTCCATTTCCAATTGTGTTGTTTTGTTTATATTGCGTGACAACTTGAACCACTAGTCTATATCCCATGACATATAAACCCAGATTGCATACCTTTTACTCATGAGCAAAACCCAGATATATTTTTAATGACAAATAAACACCCGATTATTATCATTTTATATCAAGTTTTGTCTCGTGAAATAGTCCAGTTGTGATGAAATCAAACATCTTTCATGTATGATTAAAACCTAGATATTTGTTTAATGACGAATAAACAACAGTTCTATTATCTTAAGTTTTGTCTAGATAGCAAATAATCCAGTTTCAATGAAAACAAGGAGCCAGATATTCATATCACCTTTTGTCTGGTGAATAATCCAGTTAAAAAAACAAAATATAGAGATTCAAAGATAATTACTTCAGGAACTGTCACCTCCCATACGAATGTTCCGTGTCACTCAGCGAGTACGGAACATCCAAGAACCACCCACAAACTGTCATTTTAAAAGACAAAGGCTATTGAGATTGTCATTATTGTTCAGCATCTCCATCTCAATGATTGAAATTACCATTTTTATCAGTGAAAAAAATTGTATAGGGGCTCAGGGCGATTTAGCCCTAAAAATGCCAAAGAGAGACCTCAAATAAATCTTTAAAATGCTCTGAACAAATTTCAGAGTTTTATTCTAAGGCAGACAAGATTTCAAAGTAGCCCCCCAATAATACACTTTATTTTGTTTAACCTGGTTTTTATTTGTTGTAGCACAGTTGGGCAAGTAAAAACAAATTTGTGTAATTTTAGCTCTTCCCCCCCCCCCCCCCCCCCCCCCCCCAATAAAAGAACCCTGCTCTTCGGTTTAAGCCAGTTCTCAAAATGCTGCAGGAATAAGCGTTTTAATACATTGAAAGACTGTAGCTTGAAATATAACTTCTTTTTTTTCTTCATATCTCCAGAGACACAACATAAAATGTAATAAGACCTTCTCAAGACTTGACAATTCTGTTGGTCTCATGACATTTGTCCCCACTCCCTACGAGTTTATGAAATCCCCATAGACTTTGTACACAACCCACTCGGTTCACGTGGTCAAGGGGTTAACGCATTCATGTGAGCCATGTTCCTTTGGTCCACATAGCTTCGTTCCTTTGGGTTTACGGAATAAAATAGAAGTATGGGTGGCCGAACCAAATTAACGCTCCTGAAAACATCCATACTTACATGAATGTTAGTATATTCCACTATTTTGCAGACATATATTTGTTCATACCACTAACCCAAGCCTCCACACAAAAATTTGTCTGCACTTGCCCGAATAGCCCATTCGGGTAAGTAAAATTATACATTTTGAAATTGTACTTGCCCCAATATAAAAATTTACTTGCCCTCTTAGTTTGAGATGAGATTCACACATGCAAAATTACATTGTTCTCTTGTAGTTGCACAATTATTTAGTTGCCCGATCGGGCAAGCAAACAAGACAAGACAAAGCAAGACAAATTTTACTTGCCCTACACCAATTTCTACTTGCCCCGGGCAAGCGGGCAAGTGCTAGTGGCGAGCCCTGACTAACCCCACCCCCTGATAAGGTTATTACAGTTAAACTTGTGTATAGCGACCACCTGACGGAAACAAGAAAAGTGGTCACTGTAGACAGGTGGTGTCTTTAGATAGGTTCCATGGTTTTACTCCTCAAGGGACCACTAATGATCATAAATACATATGAACCTCAACAATTCATTATGTGACTTAGGTCCGTTTTAATGCAAGGAGGTCACATGTCTAGAACAAGGGTCAATGAACTTTGACCATGGCACTCTTAGGGTTAAAATGTATTGTACACTCTTGCCCAAAAGCTAAGAGGGGGAATACCCAAAGGTTCAATATACCTTGACCCCCATTTATTTAGAAGTTGAACTTGCAGGCTTGATATATAAACCGAACAAAGAACCACCATAAGACAGTATACTTATAAATAGCGATAATAACAAATCTGCATTTTGCATTTGTAAGGGGAAGAACATGAGACAAAAACAGTGTCTTGAAATGTTTTCCGTCCGTGCGGTTGGCCTGCAAATAAAATTATCATAATGTACTTGTATTGGAAGACTAGTGTATACCGCATACAAAATTAATGAATAGTTAGTTGTATGTGTGTGGTACATGTTCCAAGTATTTGAGAGTGTGTTTGTGTATGTGTGCGTGCGCGTGAGCGTGTGTGCGCGCGCGCGTGTGTGTGTGTGTATGTGTATGCTTGTGTGTGTGCATGTGTGTTTTACTACTCTTTTTGTCCAGGGAGGTCACATGTACGGTACTAGGGGGAAACCCCCAAAGTGTCATTGAACTTTGACCCCCTTCTCGCCTAGCTTCATGAACTTGAGAATGGAGATGAACTGAAGTAAGCAACAAAGAAACCACCATGCCTGGGCAGTGGGCACACTCAGCGGTAAAACAATCTGCTTTATGCATTCGCATGAAAAAGCGGGACAAAAATAGCACCTTGAAATGTATTCTGTCTGGTAACGTGGGCAGAGAGAATTATCATGATGCATATGCAACAAGACATGTGTTATATATTGTGGGTTCATGTACGAGGAATGCATAATACATGTTTTTCCTATTTGAATTAAAATGCATGCCAGCTTTCAGATGCGTGTTTGCGTGTTCACACATGTTTGTGTATTTGCACCCCTAGCGTTTGAAATTGAATGTCAATATTCTATATTCGAAGGGCATTAATTATTAAGAAAATTTCCAACAAAGCAGACACAGCTATGCTTCACTCAAGTTCACCCGGCATCACTGTCGACAGGTGACCTCTATAGACAGGTTCCATAGAATTATTTTCTCTGCTGGGGATCATCTTTGGTGGCCACTATATGCAAGTTTGCTGCTATAGACAGGTGGCCCAGGGCTACGACAGGTGTGACTGTATAGTACCTTCATTTGATTAAAATCACTTTCTACTCTCTCATTAGTGGGTCCTCAGGTCGTTTTGTCAATCATACATTTACAACACCTTTGAAACTACCGATCAATAGATCAGTACAGGCAGGTTGGCTGCTATAGACAGGTGGCCACTAAGACAGGCGTGTTTGTACTTGCATTTGATTATAATTACTTTCATCTGTGTTGTCAGTTTGTCGCCGGTCGTTTAGTCGGTCACACATTTCATAAACACCTTTGAAACTGCCGATCAATACGACCAACAGCAGAAGTATTCTTTGCACTAACCATTCATGATGGCTGAGTGGAACGACTGCATCTAATTCAAATCACAATCCTGCCAGTTGGTAGGTAGGTCGGATGTAAAATCTCTCAGAACATATTGATCAATAGCGCCGATCAGGGAGAATATTCTTTGCACTAGCCGTGCATATGATGTCAGTGGTGTATAAGGTGTTCTGACTGATTGGGGGGGGGGGGGGATACATGAATTATTGGGGGGGGGGCACACTCTATGTATTTTTAAAATTTTATAAAGGATTTCCCCTTATGTTTTTTTTTTTTTTTTTGGTCAAATTAATGGGGGCATAACCCCCCCCCCCCCCTTGATGGTGCTGCATGTGGTGTGTGTGTGTGTGTGTGTACACCTGTATGTGATGAATGACTGCATTTAATTCAAATCACAAATCCTCTGTCTTGTCGTTTGAGCACTCATTGGCGGAAGACTATATATGAAGAGTGAAACAACCCAATTCAAATCAAGTCTGTCTTATAGTCAGATTTTTATTGTGGACCAATTGGTCATTCAGTCAATAAGACATTTATAACACCTTTTGAATTATGGATCGATAGAGCTAACCATGAATACATTTTTTAGTTTGCCATGCAAAATTACAAATTACCTATCACACTTCCCAGTCTTTTTTGTTGATATAAGGTTCAGCCATTCAAAAAGTCATTACTTGTGGGGAAAAAGCTTGGAAATTATGGATCGATAGCTCCTATACCGTCTATATGAAACTGTCTTTGCACTTGACATAGACGTACACAACCATACTATTGCAGCCTCAATTATTATGCATAAATTCCTCCTCTTACTCTCCCAGTCAGTTTCTTGTACGGTCATTTGGTTTGTTGTAAATACAAAGTCTTCATATTATGAATCATATGTGACTGGATATAGCAAAACCCTGCACTTGTAAGTAAAAATAAATATTTCTGATTTTCAAGCCAAATTTAAAAGAGCCTGAACACAAGCTTTCATTAGATGCCTTCTTTTAAAACATCGGACAAGAATTGGCAAAGATATGATCGTTTCAATTTTTTATAAACATACGTCTTTTTATTATACACACATTACAGTGTATGTTGAACTTAAAATTGCCATTTCTTCCAAACATGAATTATCGACAAGTGCAAGGTTTTGCTATATTATATCCAGTCACATTATAATAACTCAAAGGATGAAATTTCTTTCTTTGCGCTACATGTATTTAACCATGCATGTGTTGTTTTTGTATCAAAAAAATAATAATAATGTAAGTAGTTGCTTGGATGTGGAGGTGCATTGGAAAAATGAGTCGCAAGGGATGTGACAAGCATGGATGAAAGAATTTTGTGACGTAAAAAGGGGGAAAAACGAAATGCATCGAGACAAATTTGTGTACTTTTGTGTTTGTGCATGCTGGAGGGGTAGAAATCAATCTTGGGGAAAATTTTCCATATTTTCGAGCCGGCTGTTTTTTTAATGAAAAAAATATATGAACTTTTCTGCTCCTTGTTCATGAGCAAATGCTTACAGTTGGCCGAAGTGCAAATTGTAATGAACTTGCCAGCCTAAAATGTCAACTAACCCCCCAAAATTAATTACTAAAATAATTGATACTGCACTCTTTTTTCTTACAAAGTAATACCATTAATATACAAAAACAAATGGATCAATTTCAAGTTCATTTCTTAATATGGAAAATGGAATAGATCACAACAGGCCTACTATTAACACATTCAGGACTGGTCCCCAAAATACACTGGCTGGGGTCTATGGAGAATGCATGTTATACAACAATCAAATTGTCTTCCAAGGGTTAATAAATGCATCAACGGATCAAGCAATGTACGAGCCAGCCTCTTGTTCGATTACGTGAATCAATAAAGGTTGCGCATCAATATGACACCGTCCCGTCACATATGGTTATATGCACAACAAGCGACACACATCGATATAATACCATCATTTTTTTTTAGAAACACGTTGACGGAACCTCCGTACATCAATATAACACCACCCCCTATACATCGTAACAGACTTGGGAGAAGCTATGCATCAATATAATACCGTCCCATCAGACGACAATATATGCTGGATATTCCCCGCACATCGATATCACACCGTCGGCGTCCCGTTACCTTGTAACGCGCTCTACTTGTTCAAGGCGATGCGCTCGCACCGATCTATTGCACCAAGGTGTTGCTTCACGCTGCGACAGCGTTGTATTAACAAACTCGTATCGCGAAGCAACTAGGCTTCTTGGCTCGTTCCATTGTGCCTTTATAGGGTGAAAAGGTCAGAGGGACAACAGAATATGGCAACTCAATGTTATACTTGTAGTACTAGTAGGTGTATCAAAATTATATTTTGTTGAAGTGCATTATTTTGTGTGTGTATTATACTCATTTTCACAATAATTTTGTCCTCATATCAAAATAGTATTTTCATATTCATAACGATTGAAAACTCCAGCTTCATTATTGATGATAATATCTTCATTCACATATAATGACCATTTCCACACATATCAAATTCTAAGGAATCAAAACCTTGACCTTTTTCTTCCCCCACAGAAAGGGAATTGAATGAGGTATATATGATTATGGAAATATGCCAATATTGAGAAATTTGCAGACTTTGTATTGAAAATGTTCATCTCGTAGAATACACTGACTTAGAATGGGCAATAAAATTCTGCTTTCACACCTTTGGCCATTGCAATACAAGGTACACACACACCTAGTTGTTGTTTTTCTTTAAAATTTATCAAATAGATGCAAATTGAAGTTTATCTATTCGAAAGATTCTATATATCACAAAAATAAAAAATTCTTATTTAGAAACTTTTAAAAACAAATTGATATCATATATATTTTTGTCCTTCATTGTCCTTCATTTTGTTCTTCATAAACAAAAAATTAAATCACAATCTGATTCTGATAAAAATACAAATACAAATATATTTCTCGTTCAAATATTCCTAGTTGTACATCAATCAATAAAGCTGTTATGGGCTCAATGTGTAATATGATTCTGTCATTAACTCAATGTGAAAAGAACTTTTCAGCAAACAATTAAAACAATTTTGCAGCAATTCATGGTCAATTTCATGTGTTTCATCCGTCTACACTCTAAATAACAAATTGGGAAGCTGTGTCAATATTGAGGCAATATACACATTGATAGAATACCAAATATTGCAATTTATATTTCTATATACTGTAATTATGTTGTATAGATGAGTCAAATATATCACATTATGTCTATTATTTAATTGAAATATGCTATTAAAACACAGATATTGATCTTCTAGACACTGACAATTCCTTCAATGAAATTTAATTACATGTAACCCAATATAAAACTGTCTACAGGCTCAATATTTCTTAAACTCAATTACATTTGACATTAACCCGCTGTGGACTGTTTCTGAAAATACTCTGGTTGATATTACATAAATGCGTTGATATTGTTTCAATAAGTCCATGAATTTATATTACGATACATAATTTAATTCAGTATATAAGAAGTTATAAGAAACAGCTGTTAAATATATTAATTACATAATTCATAATTAGGCATTCAACACCATGGAATGGTGCATATTGTATGTATACATGTACAACGGTATGTATGGGAAAACCTTGAATTTCGGAAGTCAGTACAGTTTGTAAAACCAGAATGCATATTATATTTATTAATTTGATTTCAATTCCAGATTAAACAAACAAGTACTGCACAAATTTCCCCAATTACATTAATAGTGCCGATTGAGAAAATTGCTCATAATTTCTAATTATCACGCTGCCTCTGGTGTTTAATGTATATCCCCCAATAATGTATGCGACCCCTAGGCAAATTCTGTAATTGAAAATACATCGCTACACTAATTTGCGAACATGCAACTGCGGAGACGGGGTAAATTACGACTAATATGCCGTTGATTTGATCAACATAATTACACTCTCGCTCCAAAGAGAACAAGAATATTGTGCGCTGCGCAACGGAGGCACGTTTTATAGAGAAGTGCAGTAACTAATGACATACAAATCACATAATGGCGTTAGAATTAAACATAGATGAGCTGCAATAACAGGGACTGTAATATGCTGTGCGCACTGCAGCGTTGATCAGGAATGCTCAGCCTTATACAACGAGCCTCCACACTCAATTTTGTCTCTTACTGGCCTGTCTGAGCAAGTTAAATCATGAATTTGCACACTTTACTCGGCCAAACAGATTGTTTACTTACCCCAAACCAATGCAAAATATAATATCCTGCTTGCTTCTAGATGAGATATACTTTTAAGTATTTTTTCTCTTGTAGTCAGGTGATCAGGCAACCAAACTAGATGATTTTAAATTGGTTAATTACTCAACATCAATTGATTCTTGCCCCAGGCAATCTGGCAAGGGCTAGTATCAAGCCCTGCATACAAGTACATCTCACTCAAACCTTGATCAAAATTGGTTTTAGTATATGGATGAGTCTTGACATGAAGGAATATAAGATTCTCTTAATCTGTTATTCTTGGTTTGATAATCTACATGTAGTTGCCTGTTGCATGTAGTTATCATTGAACCCAGGGCTAATAGATGGTACACAAAGTTGCAATTTTCTTCATCATCTACAGGCCCGTAGCCAGGATTTTTCAAGGGAGGGGGGGTGTAATTTACCAAAATGGGACCGAGACCGAATGTGGCTGAGACCGAGACGACTGGTTGAGGAGTAGTGTAAGGGGGGGCGGGGTGGGGGTTCGTCAACAAGTGGACCTTTGATCTTCTAAGCATCTATTAACCCTTTTTTGTATTACCTCCCCGGGGTTGGACAAATGTAGTAGGGAACAGGTTAGATTTGACATTCCTATCAACAGGCATGCTTGGGAAAAACTGTAAAACAAAAGCAGTACATGTATCATATATGTCCATTGATAAAATACAGGTAAATTAAATACAGAAGCACCAGACAATGGAAATTTCATCTAATTAATTCAGACAGCAAGACAATTTCATATTTTCATTAGAGACAATATTCTCCTTCAAATGTCAATTCTTGAGGGAAATTGATGTACATGTAATAATGCGTGCTTCTCTCTTCTCGCTACTAACAAAAATGACAGTTTCCAGACAATTGGGAAGAGAACATTTGATACGGCTCTAGAGGAATTTCCCCCTCCTGTCAAGTTGAAAAGTACATTCCCTTCTTTACATCTATTTACTGTTCTATTGAACTTTTTCATTTTCAATTACATCATAGCTTTTTCTCAATTCAGCATACACATAAAGAAATTATTTATAAAATAATTATAATATATTTGCAGACATATCCAGACTCAAAGGGGAGATTTTGGTTGAATGAAGATCCATGGCAAAGTATATCTAGCATACAAGCTCAAACATAATCTGGTCGGCAGGGATCACTGGATAATTCATGTTGTATACCAGAATCAAATTGTCTGCAATGGCTGGCATTGACAAAAGCGGTTAAGCCTCAAACATTTATGTTCAAAATGCCTAAACTTTAAGAAGCAGTTCATGTTCATTCATCTCTCATTTATAGAATAAGAATAGGAAACTATCCGTTGAAACAAGTTTTTACAAATTACAAATTATGTTGTAAAATTGATTAAATCAAGAAGTTACAAATATGTTTATGGGAGGAAGTGTGTATCACCAAATGGCTACACTTGCTTACATGCCATAGAAATACAAATTGCTAAACAAATATTTAAGATAAAGCAAAAATATGTCCATGTGTAATGCATTAATGTAAATATTCACAAAAGATCATTCAATACAGTAAACAAACTCTTCTACCAGCCAAAGGTAAATAAATAAAACGTTGATCTACAGTCACTTTTTGCAAATGAAGATTAAGTGCAATATAAGATGACCCATTTATACGTGTACATGTACATGATATACAGTCATAACCAGAGAGAAAAATGTACCCCTCAGTCCCATGTGCCTCTTTCTGTGTAAGCAACCCGATATCCCACAAGTGACAGATAGCACGGTTTAACCAGGCTAAGATATGCAGTTCTGGAAGACGGCAGTCGGTTTTATATGGCAATTAGCATATAATCTCGAGAAAGTAAAGGGCACTAAAGTCACTTTTGTCATTTCAGAGACAATCATGTTTAAAGTTTTGGAGCCTTCTAGAAACCCAATATAGCTGTGTTTTAATTTTGTTTGAATATTCCCAAAATTAGAAATAATAATTTTATCAGAAAATTTCACATCACTTAAAGAAGACTCTGACCTACAAGATGGTATGCAAGAACTCTTTTAAAACCAAAATAGACATAACGCCCTTCCCACTCTCATCCGACGTTATTATGCGTTGAGTGGTGATAGGGCGTTAAAAGCCGACTCTGAGACCTAACATGGTTTTTATGGGGAGATTTAGAGACCTTTTGCTACTCAAATTACAGCTAAATATTCAGTTTGAAGTGAACCTGACTGTTCGAAGACGGGAAAGCCCACTTGAGCTCAGGAATCTGCGAGAGGACAGATGAAAAACGATCCGCGAAAAAAACACCAATGGTACATGTAGATTGCTTGGCAATTTGGTCCACTTTCAACTGTTAAGTGTAAGGGGTCTAGAGAGGGGTAACAGGTGACTGTGTACCCTCCTCTTGATTGGTGTGGGGAATTAAGAGGGGGTAGGATTTTGTTAATAGTGGATTGATAGAAAGCGATCAGAGAACATCAGATAGTGGATTACTTCTGTCCACTTCTAACTGTGAGGGGATATGGAGAGGGGTAAATGGTTGTATGCTCTTCTCTTCATTGGCGTGAGGGATTAAAAGGGGGTAGGATTTTGCTAGTGGATTGGTAGGAAGCCATCAGAGAAAGTCAGCTATACTGGATTACTTAGTCATTCTATCTACTTTCAACTGTGAGGGGTTGTGGAGAGGGGTAAATGGTTGTATGCTCTTCTCTTGATCGGCGTGAGGGATTAAAAGGGGGTAGGATTTTGCTAGTGGATTGGTAGGAAGCCATCAAAGAAAATCAGCTTTACTGGATTACTTAGTCATTCGGTCCACTTCTAACTGTGAGGGGTTACGGAGAGGGGGAATGAGATGTTGGGGATATAGAGTAGGATTTTTTTTATTGCGTTGATAGAAAGCCATCAGAGAAAATCAGCTATACCGGATTACTTAGTCGTACAGTTCACTTCTAACTGTGAGGGGGTAGAGAGGGGTGCAACTTGGATAGCCAAGCATTTCGGTCCTCATGTAAAAGTGATGGATGAGCTGGGTGTTCAAACAGGTTTTTGGTTTTCTGAACAGTTTGGAGGTAAAGAGATAGGACCACTCAGCAGTAGGGTCTCCTCCGTCTTACTTTTTATGGTAAAGAGGGGGTTCAACCAGGTATTTTATCTGTCTGATTCTCTAGAAGAGTGGGGCTGTATGAAGAGGTCTCAGATAGCTCGGCAACTTAGATCTCCATTTTACTCTTCATCAAGGGCTCAACGAACTTCACCCTCAAGACAGTTGACCCATTGCCTGTATGATGCTTGTGGGCACTGCATTAACTTTATGGGGAATGTGAGATCAACAAAGATAACAGGTTAAGAAATTGTGAAAAGGACCTGACATCATGAGCGTCTCTTAAGGAATTGAGATAGGTGGCATGACCACCTGTGCCCCCTTTACCTTAAGGATTTGAATTGGAAGTGGAATCCAATGATGGGAGGATGTGGTAGATGCATTTGGATTTAGGGGTATCAGCGGGTATCAGGGGGTATTAAAGGTAGGAAGATGATGATGGGGGACAACAAAGGGGGGGGAGGGGATGATAAATGAAACAGGAAAGTTTATCTATGTTCTCATTACTTTGTTCCTTTTAAACAAGTACAATTAATTGTTCTTGCTGAACTTCATTATTCTGCCACATACTTCTAGCATTCCTGTCAAAGTGCCACTATCCATTTATTCCCCATGCTCAATTATATTTGACATAAAGTCATCACATGCATAGCACAAATGTGTAAATTCAGCTGCCCCAGTCTATATGTACAATCCATAAGACACTTCCTTTTTTTGATGAAAATTTAGTCATTCAGTGACAATTTTCCGCTGTTAGAACAGTGTGCAACATAGATACCGGTCATCATATCTTAGCTCTGTGTATCATTAGCTGCCCTTGTGCACACAGAATGCGAGAACTTTCTCCTTTAGATATGAAACAACTGCCACTCAAAAGAGTCATAAATTGTTATGGATGTCAAATAAAATGGCCCAAATGACACTTTGATAAGTATTACTGCAAATAAAGAATTGAATTCCTTTACTCTGAATCCATTTCCATCCTGAAATTTGATAAAATGTCTACAAGACTGATATATTTTTGTGCTTTTTCAACAATGTGTATTCCACAAAAATGGTGGGAAAAAGATGGAAAAAGTGCTAATCTTCCCATAGAAACGGTATCGAAATGAAGTGTGCAACATCATTTCTGCATATAGATACAGGTCATCATAACTTTGCTCTGAGTTTAATCAGATGCCCCTGTGCAAACAGTCTTCCCCTTTAGAGATGAAATAACTGCCACTCAAAAGTGTAATCAAATGTCATGGATGTCAAATAGAAGGGCAAAATGACACTCTGAGTAAGTCAAAATTAAAATTGAATTCCCTTACACCAGATTAATTTCTGTCCTGAAATTCCATAACATGTCTAAAATGGTGGGAAAAGGATGGAAAAAAGTGATAATTTTCCCATAGAAACGGTGTACAAAATGAAGAGAAAATATCGTCATAAAAACAGTGTGCGACTTCATTTCAGAATATAGATACAGGTCATCATAACTTTGCTAGAGACATCAGCTGCCCTTGTGCACACAGAATGCAAGAACTTTCTCCATTAGATATGAAATAACTGACACTCAAGAGAGTCATAAAATTTCATGGATGTCAAATAGAAGGGCAAAATGACACTATGAATGAGGTAAAATTAAAATTGAACATCTTTTCATCCGACAAATTTCTGTCCTGAAATTCCATAAAATGTCTAAAAGGCTAATATATATTTGTGTTGTCAACATTGTTTATTCCACAAAACTGGTGGGAAAAAGATGGAAATAAAAGTGATAAATTTCCCATAGAAACGGTTCGCAAAATGAAGTGAAAATATCCTCATAAAAACAGTGTGTGACTTCATATCGGAATATAGATACAGGTCATCATAACTTTGCTCTGAGTTTAATCAGATGCCCCAGTGCAAACAGTCTTCCCCTTTAGAGATGAAATAACTGACACTCAAAAGTGTAATCAAATGTCATGGATGTCAAATAAAAGGGCAAAATGACACTCTGAGTAAGTCAAAATTAAAATTGAATTCCCTTACACCAGATTAATTTCTGTCCTGAAATTCCATAACATGTCTAAAATGGTGGGAAAAGGATGATAATTTTCCCATAGAAACGGTGTACAAAATGAAGAGAAAATATCGTCATAAAAACAGTGTGTGACTTTATCGGAATATATACAACTATAGATACAGGTCATCATAACTTTGCTCATGTGTATAATCAGATGCCCCTGTACAAACAGTCTTCCCCTTTAGAGATGAAATAACTGACACTCAAAAGTGTAATAAAGTGTCATGGGTGTCAAATAAAAATGGCAAAATGACATTTAGACAATTAGATTATAATTCCTTTACATCAAATCAATTTCTATCCTGAAATTCAAAGAATGGTCCATGGGACTTATTAGGTGCTTTCAACTCTATTTAGTCCATAATAATTTTGCCCCCTTTTATTAGGTACTATACAGTCAAACCTGCTCTAGCGACCACCTGTATATTAAGACCACCTGGGTATAGAGACCACTAATTTCAGCTCCTTAAATGCAGTTTACATGTAAATGAACATGTCTATTTTATAGCACCACCTGCTTAATAAAGACCACCATTTCTGTTTCCCCTGGGTGGTCTTTGTAAACAGACCTTGTATGACTGTACATGTAGGACATCATCACTTTGCAAAGTGTATTATGATCAGCTGTTCCTTTCAAATAATTTAATCTCCAAGCCGTATCTTCTTTAGATATAAAATCATTGCCAATAATTTTCATAGAGTTACTTCAGAAAAAAAAAATCCTCTGGTAAAATTCCACTGGGTTTTATACAAATAATTGTTCAAATACCAGTCTGTTTGAATGTTTTTTTTTTTTAAATAGTATAATAGATTTTTTTCCCCCCCACAGTTTCATCATTACTATCTACATAAGATGTGAACACATTCAAAGATGTCAGATATATGGTCTAAATGACATTTTTATCTGCATTTATGTTTGACCCAGCTAGAGTTTCAAATCCATTTTTTTAACATAGAATTTCCTAATTAGGTGTTTAATACACTATACTAAATCAAATATCCTTTCCAGTACTCTTTTTGTTTCTCAAGAAAGTGCACACTTTTGTCAAATTTGTGTACACTAAGTTTAGTCAGACGTCTCTGTGTTACGGCTTACGCTTTTCATAACTTTCATAACAAAGCCTGATAATAATTTAGTTTTCATATACATACTTATCTCACTAGCACTTGCCCTATTGCCCGGGGCAAGTAAAAATTGATGTCAGACAAGGACATTTTCATAAATGACCTAGTTTGGTTGCCCGATAAGGCAACTAAATTGGTCTAGAAGCGGGCAAAAATATTTTCTGTTTGGGCAAGTAAAATTTGTTATGATTTTAAGTTATGATTTTACTTGCCCAAAGGGGGCAGGTAGGGAAAATAGTTAGTGAGGAGGCTATAGAATTGCCTATCCATTTGAGTTTAGTGAATTAAACAGGCACGTTACTTCTTAGTCCTACCAAGCTTCTATTTATTTGTAGGTGGGGGGGGGGGGATTAATTTTCTGACAACATCTCATGTGACAAAAAGGTCATTGAAGTCAAATATGATCACATATCATTCACTACCAACCCATGAAATATACAAGGATAACTTATATACATCAAGACTTCAACTTAGCACGTTTCAAGCTTCAAAAAACGTCAATAAAAACTCCAGGGGGTGTTTCACAAAGATCCCAAGATGAACTTAACACTAAGTTGGACTTAAAAATTATGGAAAGCCATTTGAATCAAGAGCCCAAATGGGAATATTTTGAATTCCACAAAATTTCTCATCAATAACTTGAAATCTCTTTGATAAAAGAAAATGTTTATGATCTTTATCAAAATTGTAGGCTCTGTTTAAAGAAGTAGTTTAACAAAGAAACTAATGGCTTTCCATAAAGATTTTCCATAAAGCTTTCCACTGAGTCTTTGTCAAACACCCCACAGGTAAAACTCAACTGCATGGACCCTGGAATGTGATGGGTACTGACAGTTGACCTACCAATCGGAGCGCATCCGCCGCCCCACCAAGCACAGTCGTTTTCTTTTAATCAGCGGCCCGACAGTCTCAGCACAGCTGTAAAAATTAGAATCGGTGTCGCTTTCATGATCCCCCACCCCCAGTCCGTCATCCAGGCTCAATATTTCTGCTTAATGTGAACTAGTTTTGATGTCACTCTCAACTTTGGCAACCCATGATCTCCCTTAAACAGAATAAATTGAACCGTTTTACCTTGTGTGATCGACAAGCAGATACTGGCTGAATTAGTGTAGGTGTCACTTACAAAAATTCCCCACCCCCATCGTCCTTGGTATTCAGGCTTAATATTTTGTGCTCCATTTTGAACTAGTTTTGATGTCACTGTTAATTTTGCCAACCCACTAACATCCTCAAACAGACTATTTCAAACTGAATCATTATACATGTGTTACCAATTGAAATGCTTTGATTTGACTTGCCTAAATGGGCCATGAAGGTAAAATGTTGAAAGTCTCCTGTTGTCTAAGGTAACACCCCACAGCGTCTGTTCCACCTGCCTGAGATGGTAATGACATTCTATTGATTACCACTGAGTTTCATTATGGTTTAATCAGCGCCCATCTCAGCTGTGAGATGGTAATGATAATAACCTCATGATTGGAAGGTATGCGCACTCTACCAATCTTGCCACACCAATCTTACCACTGAGTTTCATTATGTTTAAATCAGTGCCCAATCTCAGCTGTCAAACCAGCCGTAACCTTAGAAATGTTTAGAAAAAGTTGTTCAATTTACATAGAACCCATAAATACTTTATCTATTCTGAAGCCATAGCATTCACAGAAATCTGTCAAACTTGCAATGATGTTTCTAATCAACTTCCTGCCTTTCCCTTGTTCAAATGTTGATGACGATATTAGTTGAATCACAGAGTTTCACATTCGTACAATGTACAATGTCAGAAATCTCTTGCATACATTCTCCAAAGGAAAAAAACATCTCAATTTCCCTGGAACCTGAAGATGTTATCTCAATTTCTTTCTTTTTTTATCAGTTGCTGACACAGTTGTCAAACTTGAGATGACATTTTCTCATCAACTTCATCCCATCCTTTCTCCAAATGTTGAAGACGATACTGGTTGAATCACTGAGTTTCGCATGAAATGCGTCAACGTATTTAGTCAGAGGTTTCTAGCAGGCAGAAGGAAGTCAAGAAGTATCTCAATTTACGACGGAACTGAAGATGTAATCTCAATTTATTTCTTTTTGATCAGCTGCTGACACAGAAAAATGTCAAATTTGCAATGACATTTTCTCATCAACTTCACCCATTCCTTTCTCCAAACGTTGAAGACGATATTGGTTGAATCACTGAGTTTTGCATGAAATGTGTTTTTTCAAATTTAGTCAAAGGTTTATTGCAGGCAGTAAGAAGTCAAGAAGTATCTCAATTCACGAGGAACCTGAAGATGTTATCTCTTTTTTTGTTCATCAATTGCCGACACAGAAAAGAGTCAAACTTGCGATGACGTTTCTCATCGACTTTTGTCATCAACTTTACCCCTCCCTTTCTCCAAACGTTGAATACAATACTGGTTGAATCACAGAATTTTTCATGAAATGCGTAAAAACGTACGTTGCCCTAGATCATTATCTGTTCTCCTCTTACATAGGATGTCCTGAAGATATATGTTATCTTTTGTCTCTCTTACGTGTTAAAATTTTACTCAATAACTTTCGTTTTCTGGTCGGTCAATAAAAAGAAGGAGGGCTTAGGGTAATTAAGTCCTAAAACTGTCAGAAAGAGCTCTGGTGATAATTTCCCTTCAATCCCCGTATTCACACACAAAATTTTCAGCCCTTAATCATGACTAAAGAATCAGCAGCTGACTATAGAATCAGCTTCTCATTAAAAATTCGTGTGTCTGAACGCTTACTAACGAAACGACGTATCGTTAGTGATGACTAACGAAACGCAGGTTTTAACGTCGTTTCATACGAGAGCTGACTATAGAATCACGCTCATTTTGTGTGTGAACAAGGATTTCTCGCTTAATCATGGTTCGCTATACGACTCGTAACTAACTGGGCGTGGCTTAACGTGAACGTTCGCGCACACAGGGCCCTAGGGGGGCCCTAGGGAGACCTGGTGTTCGATGCACCTGGAAGCCACCTGGAAGCCAGTTGTTGTGGAATTACGGCTTGGTGTGTGTGAACGTTTGGTTTAATCATGATTCTTTAGTCATGATTCTTTAGTCATGATTAAGGGATGAAAATGTTTGTGTGTGAACATGCTGTACATGGCATATTTCCCATCTACAAGCAAATGCAGGGCTCTACACTACCGTAAACCGCCCGGGGCAACTTTGGCCACTTTTTGAGAAGGATGTATTTTCGTCAAGTCTTACTCTTTAGAACTAATTTCTGATTTTATACATTACCCCATAAGAATATATTTGAAACAATAAAGAAATTTGTTCTAAAAAGTGAGGCTTGATGACCATACATTCATCTTTTAAAAAAAATTCATTATCTAAGTGAAATTATGTTAGTGGTCCGATAAGTAATGTAGATTTTCAAACTGAAAATCACCCATCAAAAGTTCAGAGAAAGTTATTCTACATTCACAACCAGGCAACTAGCCAAAAAGTGAGTGAGGAGTGCGTTTCAGTATTTTAGTACGTTAGTCAGGTTTGATAAGTAACAAACACTACTTGCCAGATTTGGTAACACTGTGAACTACTAAATATAAAGGTGGAACCGAATTTCAAAGGCCTTTATATATTTCATCATGAAAAACACCCACTCTTTGCCTTACTTATTGCTATTATTGTAGCATAAAATCATAAAAACATTTTGACTTTGAAGAAATGTATGAAATCTAAAGAAAAAAGAAAAAAATCAGACATTAAAGCTGTGAAGCAATGAAACAGAAAATCAGAAAAGCTCACCATGAGATTTAAAATATAAAAATACTTTTTATCTCCAAGCTGTTTTGAGATTTACGCCACATTGTGCCAGTTAATTGCATTTTAATTTTCAAAAGAAATAACTCATTAATCAAATAAAATAACAAATATGAAACACTAACAGATCCAGAGATTGTAATGAGAAACCTAGCAATTTTTAAGATATCTATTTAATCTTTTGTCTGAACTGCCCGTCCGGGACACAAAAGGACAAAGCAAATACAGAATGAATGTGACATTAATGACCCAACTTCGTGTAACATACTGTATGTAACTATTTGCTGTTACAATTTTATGTAATCTCATAATCGGCAATAAAACCCACAAAGAACATACAACGTGCAAAGATAAATATTAGCATTTACAACAAGCCGTTGAACTTGGCTTGTTACTTTAACGCTTTCTTCTGTCAAAAAGATGAGATTTTAATCTTAATTACCCCTTTCATGCCTTGGGTATTTCACATTTAGTATCTTTCACCCTTTAGATAACCTCAGACAATGCAAAAGAACTTTAAGTATGGCATCATGAAAGGCGTGAATGAATGTGCGGCTGCATTGATTAATTGCTAAAAGTCGCTGCTGTATTGCTTTCAAAAACTCAGCGCAACAATAACTTGAATGAATCAAGATGATTTATTACATTCAGTATTCAGGTAGCTTTATAACTATTCACAAAGAGGCCCCTTATCCATACTGTAATATTAGTTTAACAGATTTTTACCACAGGCAAAAATATCTAGTAAGTACTGTTGAAATAGATCCATAACATTTAAAATGTTTAAACTATCTTAATGATAATCTTTATAAAATTGTATGGATCCAAACCTTCTTTATCATTAGAAATCAACACTGAATCATACATTTTATTTAGCGTGAGAGAATTACCATTACTTTTAAATAACTTGTCAGTTGAACTGGATCTACAACTTTTAAAATGTCTCAATCTTCAAAAACTTTATTTCCCATTCAAAATCGCCTCGTTACATTAAATTTTGACAACAAATCACACATTTCAGTAATATGGTGAGCAAATTATAACCATTTTGAAATAACTTTTCAGCTAAAAATGTTTCTATATTTTTAGTGTCAGATTAATAATTTGAAATGAGTCAACACTCAACATCATTATCTTTAACCCACTCTCGCCAACTAGGCACTGCACTTTGCAGACTTTGTATATAATACAAGCCATCCAAGCTTTCTCATAAGCCAAAGAGTTAAATGCCTACTTGGTATTGTAGTTTGCATCATAGACATATAAAATACAGGGCACACTACCTTCTCATAGGCCAAAGGGCTAGTTGCTTATAAATAGAGAGAAATCAAGTACGCTTTGTGGAGATTGAATTTGAAATTGATGTATGGTCGTAGCAGACGAGCGCTTAATGTACAAACATCTATTCTACCCTGGGTACCTAGAAATGGGGGAAAAAACTGAAGTCCTGTTAAGGAATACAAATAAGACACCTCAAAAAAAAAAAGACTGTAAAAGGAGAGAAAATTTATAAGCAGACTATGAAAGATTATTTGGGGAACATAAAAAGATCAATGTTGAATTGATTTGTGTCGCTCTCTGTACACTCAAGGTAATACGCCTGGAACCATTTTCTGCTCAATTCAAATCTTGTTGCTTTGTAGCGCTTTCAATCCTCTCTGCGGATTTTGTATAGCCTACGACTACTACGTGCAGCGTACGAGATTCTTGGAGATGCTATCAAGAAATTTTCAAGATCAAATCAAGTAGGGCTAGGGGAGCTTAAATTGGTAGATGGATTTTTGCTGATGTTCATGGATGCTTTAAATGTTCCTCCACAAACGCGTTTGTATAACAAAATGTTGTGTTTTTTATCCCAATTCCCAATGTTTCACGAGTACCAATAACAGTGCAATAAAAATGTTCTTCAAGATCAAGATTCTCTTCAAGATAAAACAAAATCAAATCGTCTTCAATTCATGAAATGCATCTTTAGCCAGACAAAAGGGGGATCGGCACAAGGTCCATATGTTTTTCTTTATCACATTCAAGACATTTGTAGTCCAAACTGAAAGGGTCGTTACAACCTTGTGTTCAAAGAAGATTTTGTTGATATCCCTGGATGGCTTTTTGAAGGTTGTAAACACTCGGCCAGATCGACAGCCAAATTGAGTACCGATCACCAATGAGTGTCCCAGGATTTGCTTTGGGCGGGTAAAAGCTCATCTAGGATGGTTATGGTGATGTCACTAGATGGCATTTTGAACGAATCAACTCGAAAAAGAAAAAAAAACAATATGAAGTTGTCTTTTTTGCTCTTTGATTTTTCCTCCCGCTTCACAAGATCAAGATATTACTAGTTCCAATGGAGGAGGGCATTACAAGCTGTAGGATATGATGGTGCCATTGGAACATTTCTTGAATTGTTAGATGCTCACAACTTCATACAGACAAATTGAGTGCTGATGCACATTCGTGGATACAAATATTTTCTCCTTTCAAAATCAAGGTCTCTTTGTTTTTGTTCTGTTTTTAATAGTGCCCTTATCTGAAAAAGCTTAGATTCAATTTATATTGTAAACAATTTAAAAAGGAGAATTGGCAGCAATTGGCTGGATAGATTTGTATTATTTGCATTCAGAGTATCAACATGAAAATAATGTAAAGATATTTTGATTTTGTCTGAGGCCAATCATGTCAAAGATCCATGAATCCCAAATAAACAAATAATAAATGTAATGCTATGTAACTATTAAAAATGCTTATTTATTTTTTATTTGCAAGCATGTAAACGCCTCTCAACCAGTTAAAAAAGGTCTGCTTTAATCAGACAGTTTTCCTTCCAGCCGATCAGGTACCATTTATCACATATCAGATATATATAATGCGACAATAAAATCACAAGCCATAACTAATCCATACTGACAAGTCCAAATTTAAATGAGCTGACATGTGCCAAATAAAGACATGAAATAACGTAAATTGTAAATAAATAGACTTGTCCTATTTATTTCCAATCGTTGCACACGAGTATGAAATTTGTATGCATGCATTTCTTGTTATTTAGGTCATCTCTTATAAATGTTAACAAGTCAATTAGATGAACTTTGAAACACCTGCCATCCGCCAAATATAAAAAATGTAAAAAGGAAATAACGTATTGTAAACAGGCAGCCTTTTTGTTGTTGTTTGCATATTCCTTGGTTTCAAGTCATTGCACATGATCAGTTTTGAATATATTATGCAAAAAGGGAATACTTTAAATCCCTTTTTGTTTGCCTTTAGTTTGGCTTCAAAACACTGGACATTTTAGTGTGAATTATATTAGTTTTTCTTAAATGCTATTGTTCTACGGAAGAAAAAAAAAAGTACTGCAATGAGAGTTCCAGAGTAGGAAATACACGGGGGCTAAGGGCGACTTTGCCCCCTAATTTTCAAAATAGCACCCTGAAATGAGTAGGTATCCCCATTATGTGAAATATATTGTGATATCCATCAGATTGAAAAAGTAGCCCCCTAAAATTAAAAATGTATTCTTTCCTTGGAGTGTTCATGTCCAGCTTACAACAATTGTATGCCAGTTCTACAAACAAACAAACACAAATTCTAAAGAGCTACCGGCCAACCCAACAAGCATTAGAAATAAACTCTCATACACTCTCGGAAGCTGGGTGGGATGGAGGGGCGTCCTAGAAATATATACATGCTAATCCTTCGTTTTGCTCACCGAATCGTTGACCGAATCGTTAACCGAATCTTGTCTTAGTTGTACTGTAATCCTGTAAGGTAACATTGCTTACAGGACTGTAATCATTTTCATGGCACGCTCTCGTGATCAAAGCCGGGAGATGCGGGAAGGATGTAAATCTGAAATTGGATTTTCATTTACATTCTGTTTCGTTTAACTGTTTCCCTACCAACAATAATTTTGTATGTGTATACTTGAAATTCAGATGCTCGACTTCATCTCTATTTCGTGTGTGTGCATTTATTTGCTTATTAGGGCAATACACTCAAATTCAATAATGGGATTATGAGTTGGCAACGCTTTTACTAGTTATGATGATATAAAGGCAAACATTCTTTGATATATTTGATTCTGTTGAGTCCATGTCCCACACACTACAAACAGGATTGTTAAAGGCAGACTTTTTTTTATTAAAGCTTTTAACAAAAAATTGATCTTACACTGTATGTGCTTATCTTAAATGTTATGTTAAAACAAAAATTATTCAGAAAAGAAAAAATTATTTAAAGATTCCTTGATATGTAATGTGGGAATAAATATGAAAGGCATCATTTGTACGGTGAAAATTTTCCAAAACTAGCGTATAATATTATAAAATATATTTTTAAACAAAACTTAGCACATGAACTTGGATCTTTTACAGTGTTATGACCACATTCATTGTTCTCCATGGAGTTGTGATGCATTTTTGTTGGTGCGCAACATAATTGCACGGGTTTGACCTGTACCTGATGATCAAGGGTAATAATAATGCGCTTAGAAACACTGTAATAAGGGCTATATGTAATTTATTATTATTATTATTTATTCATCTAGGTAATTGTAGCATTGACAGGCCTGAGCATTGATGATTCAATGATGCAGCTACATGTAGTTCTAACCAAACACAAGCCAAATAGACACAAGCTCCAGTCATTCAGGTGATAATGTACATTTACAAAAACTACTTTAATACACAGAAGACATCATTTATAAGACACATTATGCTTATCACGATCATCTATGCCTGAAGAATTAGGGTAATATTTTTTCGGGTACACAACTACACTTATCTTGCCATGCACATATTTGTACAATGTTTGTTTGTCAGTCTTGGGCTTTGTCTATGTATGTAAAATAGCAATGTTTCAACAAAAAAAGGGAAAATATATCTGCAGGTAATAATGCCATACTTTTTCTTATTTTTTACAATTTGAAACATGAATATAAAGGAAGTATTCTGCTATGTCGTGTTAACTTTGCCTCAAGTCCTGCACACTGTATGTAATTAATATACATCATAGCAGGATGGTTGTACTGGAAAGATTTCATAATGGGAATCAGAATTACTGCACATATATCTATTTCCATCAGCATTCATAAATTTTGTCAAAATACATCAGGGCAGTCCCATAATCAAGATCCTTCATTTTCCACTAAGTAATTGAGAGATTTGCCAAGTAGCAATGACGATCCAGTGAAGTAAGTAATATGATTAGTTTATGTATGCAGATAAATCAATGGATTTATCTGTTCGCTTCTTTTGAATTTCTAAAATACAGGTAAGATTTTACATTCAAATTCAACTTTGTCTTAGTTCATTTCCCGTTAAGTAATTAATGGAAGGATTTACTAAGTAGCAATGACAATCCAATGAGGGAAATAAGTATGTTTATTCAATGAATGCAGATAAATCAATTCATTTTATCCGTCCACTTGTTTAGAATTCCAAAAACACTGCTCACATTTTACAATCATTGTCAGTTATTTAACCTAGATGTAAATGAGAAACTGGTGTATTAATTCTATAAGAATTAAAGAATCTAGTAGGAAGCTTATTTGGTTATATTTCAAAATGACAGTGAATCAAATTTTAAATTAATTTTAATTGAAAACGGTTCTTCAGTCAATATACATTATGCCATGGTTATTTTATACACCTTTTCTCACTACCTGATCCATTTATGTTTTAGAAACTGTTAACCCCATGACTACAGGAACCGGGTGGGTTGTGTACAGTCTATGGGGAGTTCAGAATTTGTATGGAATGGATTAATTCTGTCATTTAGCGTCTGACAAACATTCTGGTAGGATCGAAAGCCAAGGCCCCATACAAATTCTCATTTTGTTTAATGTTTTCTAATTTATAACTCTTTGTATAAAATGCATATTGGGATTTTGTGCCATGTGCCATTTAGGCCTTGTGGCTTGATTCTATCAATTTTATCAAATAAAGCAGAATTGAATTTGAAGGATTAATACTGGATTGCACAAACAAAAGCCAGCTTGGCAAAATGAAAGAATGGCGTATAAAATTGTCATTTTGTTGTTTGAGAAAGAGAAGGGCGCTAAGCCCCTTTTTGTACTTCAGAGATAATATGTTTGGGAGTCTTGTATAAACCTCATCTTTAATTGTAGATAAATTTTTCAAAAATCATTAATAATTATTATCTGAAAATCTATCATCACATAGAAAAGGCTGTGATCTATACTTGATGGTATGCTGAACTAAAAAAATAGCAACAACAAAAATGACTAAACGCCCTTTTCCCTCTCACTCTTACCCAACGATTTTATGAAGTAGTCGCAATATCTCCAACATTAAATTAACCCAAGGTCATATCATGGAGCAAAAAAGACAAAGTCAAGGTCAAGATTTTTCATAAAAAGCTGAAATCTAAGGAAAAAGCACAAGATACAAATGTATCTGTTCTCTATGAAAGAGTTGCATCAAATAATTCTATGCACAGTGTTGGCTTAGAAAATACTCAAAAAGAAATGATCTCTGTTTGCTAGACACTGCTGCGTAAACATTTGAGGGGAAATCTTCTCTTCAAAAAGTTTACCTAACTAAAGGAATATTTGTGTCGATAAAGTTTCCACTTTGAATATCAAACTTACCAAGAGACGTGTTAATAACAGGACAGACAAAGAGTTTGTCTTGATATTGTTCCAATTTCCAAGCGTGCTGAGTAATCTTCACTTCAAATAGTTGACCTCTGAAAATATTTTCTTCAACAAAGCATCTACTTTAAGATTTTATCAACTCGAGGAGAAGTGCTAATAAGAGTCAATAGGAGAAACAAACACTCCAGTTTGTCGTTATTTTGTTATTTCATTCCCTCTAAATGAAGCGTGCGAATCGCGACGCACGAGTACAAACACACACTACAATCAAGCGCAAACACAGACGACAAACACAAGAAATAAAGTTCAAAATATTCTTACTCACCTCAAGTAACAAGCGCTTTAACTTCACAATTTTCTGCTTGCAATCGCCAGGTTAAGTCCACATAAATTTGGCCTGCTTGTCATCAGGAAAGGTGACGCGAAAATTGTTCCGATTATCGACGCTACACGTTTCAAGTCCGTACCATTCCGGCTGATCCTCAATATGACCACACGGCTCTGAACGAAATGATGGCTCGTATCGCCACCACCTCGATGCATATGCCCCAAAAAAGATCACAACTCAACAGATCATCACTTCATTTGTGCAAATGAATCCCTGGATACATAAAGGTAAGGTCCTTGACTTTGGACTACAGTTGTCGGTATTGTTCACGAATAGATCTTTACGAGGATGGGATTATCGCGATGACACGCGGCACGGCGCAACAATCGAAAATCGGCAGTGATCGATGTCCCATTAACCTGAAAAGGAAAATGGAGAGAGAAAGGCAATAAATCAAACCTGCTCAATGCTGAAAAACTAATTGATGCAAATGAATACTGTTCGCTGTTCCATGACCGTAACCCTATTCAATTCCATCAGTGCAAATAGTAGGGGGTTTAATCAGGCGATTGAATAGAACCTGTATGCGACACTTGACACTAGCACTTGCCCCGAAACATTGATGTTGGGCAAGTAAAAGGTCACAAAAGTCGAGTTTAGTGGCCCGATCGGGCAACTAGATTTTTCAAACTGAATGAGAAAATTGTGTGTTTGATCATGACGATTAAACCTGAATAAAGGATATATGTACGATTACAATGAATAGTAGACAGCTGACAGCTTACCAATGAAATAGACAGTTTAGGCCGTTTTGGGCCACCACAAATTGAGAGGAATTATTCTACTAGCCCAACTGGGCCACAAGCATAAACAGTTTAGTGCGGAGCCCTGCTATGTGATCAATGCAAACAATGTATGCAAGCTGGGAGTGAGTTCACACTTGGTTCAATTTTCAGAAACATGTAAATCTCAAATGAAAATACAATGACATGTGAACACAAGCCCTACTTTATGATCAATGTAAAATGAGTATGCAGGCTGGGAGTGAGTTCACACATGTAAATCTCAAATGAAAATACAATGACATGTGAACACAAACCCACAGTAACAATTTAATTTAGATGTTTAATCCTCTCCTTCCCTCATATGAAGTTATTGCCAACGGATGCTAGTTCATCTTATTAAAGGATTACTGTCATGTATCTAGTGGGGTAGTCCCACTGCAGCTTATCTCTTTCCATTTCCTACTCCGACCAAAATGTGGCTAAATGGTAGCAAAATTTCCATCCATGTCCCATCCGACCAAAACGTATGCCCTCAGCATCCGCCTACAGTTACCTTCCGTGCACTTAAATTGTCCAGTCGTTAAATTGCGATCCGTTTCATGTTCGTGTTTTCCGATGTCTGCTTGTTTTACGCAAAACGGAGCCCAAAAGTATCTTACTAGTCCATTCCGAACTTGATCTGCATCATTTTGTTTCCAACCAGTATTCTGCTAGTTCCTTCCAGATGTCAAATGGATAGGAAACTTTCATTCCTCTCTCATTTTGTACCAGATGTAAATATGCAATTTCATATAGGAAGGACATACATGTACATGTACAGTAAAATTTACGATCATACAAACTGCAAAGGTAGTACATGTACATGTAGTATTCAAGCAAGATACAGTATTTTCAGTTTCAGAATCTAATATTGGGAACCAAATTCAATCAAGGACGATTCACACTTGCAAGTCAACAAACACGGAAAAGAACAAACATGTACACCGCCCTAACCATAAAAGAAGTTTCAGTGCAATCAAAAAATGTACTTGTCCAATTTGCCACCAAACGCAGGAATACCACACAATGTAGTTGTAAGAACCTCGTTGAGCAATATTGCTCAGACCTGAGGCCGATTTAGCCCCCAAAATGCAAACAAAAAAGTGCCCTTCAAAACCATAAAACAGCCCCCTAAAATGTATCACAGTATTCAATGTATAATACAATTCCGAAAGCTATTTCAAATCAGGCAAGCTTGAAAAGTAGTCCGAAGATATAACTTTATTTTTCCCCCAATTGTAGAGACAATTTCCAAACCAATATTTCACTCCCAAACTAGATAAAGGGAGTGCTCATGGCTCTATCAAAGAATACCGGTTCGCTATCATCACAAAAGACTATTGAATGACAACAACCCAAAGAGAAGAAATATATACCAAGAAATGAGCAAAGGGAGGAAAAAGAACAGTAAAGGGAGGGGATGAAATTATTTAAACAACACGATAAAGGAAAAAGGGGAAGAAACAAAGAATAATCGAGAAGTGAAAAGAGAAAATCAACAAAGAAACCAAGGTATGATTTTACAACTAGGAATATGTAAATAATGAGGTGAGGGGAGGAGAAATTAGAAAAATTATACAAGAACCAAAAATAGCGAGGAAAGTAGAAGGAAAATCAATAAAAGAAAGGGTGGTACAAATAAAAAATAAATAAATTAAAAAAAGGAAAAATAAGAGGTGAGGGGAGGGGAAAATAGAAGTCATACTAACCAAAAATAGTGAGTATTACAAGAAGAAAGAAGATCAACAAAGAAACCTAAAGGAAACAAATATAAACATAAAAAAGAGGTGAGAGAGTGGACATTAGAAACTAACCAACGAACTTACCAAAAAAGGATACAGAGGCAAAAGAAACAAATCTTAGGAATAAAAAAAAAGAAAGAAATCCAGTGCCACTGGCTGGCCAATTTTTAGGGTACCAAGTTTTGCGACTCCGGTCGACCTCGCAACAAAGCGGTCGGTGCGTTTCACACAATACCCGCTGACAGGGGTTTACTATCAAAGCAGGAGAGGCGCCTTTTTGCAAAAGAGACGAGTTCTTTGACTCGCAATTTGTGTCGCGGAAGAAAGGCGAGAACAGGAGATTGATGAAAGCAAAAGAAATAAATCAATGTAGTAATATTCTTCAGGCCGATTCTTTCTTTTTTTTCCCCAAAAATTGAAATACCCGGTTCTTCTATGGTCCTCAAGAGTTCAAATACCCAAGCATTCATTCTTCGCATGTACACACTATTTCTTCTTTTTTGTGCCCATCTAGCATCTGACACAATTTTTGTTTTCTTCAAAAAGCCTGGTTTATGATTCAAAAGCTGATAATCTATTGAATTGAAATATATCCAATATGAATCCCTATTCATATTGAGTCTGCTTTGTAAAGAACAGAAAAAATAGACCCTAAAGGGAAAGATTACGATTTAAAGGATTTCATATCTTTACTCAGGTATTAGAGAGACAGCGGAGCTTACGCCTACAACGCTGGTGCAAGATAGACAAAAGCTGACCTACACTCTCTGTCAAATCATTTGAAAAGGCTTGATGAAATTATTCATACTGGTGTCTCTAAAATAAAGCCCTTGATTGTCCATATGGATATATTTCCTCTGCTATCAATCAAAATTCAAAATTTTGAACAATTCTATTAAAACTATCTTTTATCAAAATGCTGAATCCATATCACCTGTATACACTGGGTCAGAACTTTTTGGCAAACTCAATAGGGCTTACTATTGACCCATTCTAAAGACACACAATATAAACTGTCGTATTGTCTATTGTGAGAGGGACACAGCTCTATTAAAATCGATTCAAGATTCAGAAACAAAATACAATGAAAAACAAAGGATTTGGGCAAAAATATGGGTCAACTGGCCAGAAGCTATCCCAAAAATTGACCACAGATGGACTGAGAAAATAGAGAGTGGTCAAGTGTGGACATTTATCTGACTGCTTCTAGCATCAATTAACCTATTCAAGACAAAAAGCTACAATTTCTAGCCAATAGAATTATTTTAATTTCCAGACAGAACTCAATTGAATTCTTTCTTTTTTTTAATTGTTGGTTTATCAAAAGTATTTATTCCGTTGTTTTTTTTACACTAGGATTAACTATTCTGTTTTGTTGCTATATGTTTGCTTATAAACCAAAATAATTTCCCAATCTTAATAACATTATGAATCATAGAATGTTACAGTGAAATAAATAGTGGAATTGTTTTGAGTCAAAAACATGAAATTGGAAAATGCGCTCAGGAATATTGTCTATTCTTGTTATTGTTTCTATTTAATTGACAAGGTACATGTATATAACAGCATGTATTTTATGAAATGTCCTCCTAACCCACCACCACATGTACCCACAAATGTGCAAAAGCATCGAAGACTCCTTTTTTCCAAGAATAAATAAAAAATTCATGAAATATTCATAATTTCATGTAATATTCATAGTTCACAATATTGTCTCAATAGTGTTCAAATATTGTATCAAAATGAAGAAATAAAAAGAATTGAGACAATAAGGAAGACTCCCCAGCAAGTTACATTATTCCTGACGTCAAAGGAAGAGCATCACAAGAAATGGGTCATGCAAACATTTATGTTGTGCACAAATTAGGTTGAGGAAAATAAAAATCAATAACAAGAAGGTGGATTGAAGTAGCTCTACATCTAGAGACAAACATAGGCGTATCTGGTGGGAGGAAGGCTGGGGCTGAAGCCCCCCCCCCCCCCCCCCCCTCCCCCCACCCCATGCCACAAAAAGTTTTTTTAATATTTGGGACAAAAGGCAACTCAAATTCGGGCTAAACTGCATCCATTTTGGGCAAACTCATATCTTATTCGGCAAAGACCTTAGTCCCCCTAGCACAAACGTGCCCCTATTACACAGATGCTTACATTTAAGAAAGTTTACAAAATTAAAGAAAAACACAATGTGAAGTCAGGTGTAGGCATGATATTTTTAGTTGAAAATATTTATCATAACAACATTTAATGTTTATTCAATGTAAAATAAGGGCACAGAACTCTAAAGAAATATGGATTGTTCTTATTTGTTAATTTGTTCAATTTGTTTTTCCCTATTTTCCATGCGCTTATTAAACTGGATTTCTGGATCGTGCCCATTATTCACGGATGATAGTATGGAACTACCATAAATACATTTACAAGATTTGCGTCTACATAGTTTACTTCTTACAATTTAAAATTGCCATACAAAGGTAAATTTTCCTTTTGCATCACCAAATAAAAAGGTTCCTTCACCCAAGAATATTGTGCATAACAAATATATAGCTGAAGCAAATATCAGAGGAGTGTTTTGCAAAGAAGCAATTGTTATTTCGCAAATTACATTGATTGAACAAAAAGATAAATGAGGATTACTTTTGACATTTTATGGACATGTTTGTTTCAATCTTGCCATTTCCAGTGAAGGAAGATTACTTAAATATATCAATGCAATTATATGTTTGACAAGACTATTACCAAATTTGTCATGTTGAATCATATTTGAAATGCCATTGCTTTATGATCATTAAAAATTCATATCAAAGGAGCTCTTTGTAAGCGGGCAAGTCCAAGCTATTTTGTAGGCATAACGCGTGGGACATCAGAGCGAAAAAGAGTGCTTACTCTTATAAGAAATATTGAAACACCAATTTGTTTGACATTTTAGATACTTTGGAGCAAATTTTATCAAATGCCAAAAAAAAAAATTGAAATCCTCCATGCATAAATAATTTATGCGACTTTATGCTAGCATCACGCGTGGGACCAGAGAAAGTTGGTATTTTAAAACTTTGAATTTGAATGTGAATTCCTCTGAATTTATATACAATTTCAAAACATATTTGGTATGGTCTTAATGTGCATCTTGTGCTCTACCAATATATGAAATTTCATCATCTCAAAACTGAAGAGTTTCACACAGGGTCGATTTGAAAAAAAATTGCATTGTCACGCGTGGGACATGCAACGCGTGGGACATTTTTCTGCCATGCGTTTTACATAGGCCCGCCCAAAATGTGCCCTTATTATAGATATTTCAAGTATTTGAGCTTGGAAAATACTCATTTTTTGCAAAAGTGTTCTTTATGTCATTTCTTAACAATATATATTTTTTTAAGTTGCAAAACCTAATTTTTTCCTTATGTATTTCTTTGTTTTGGGAAATTCTTATGTATTTCTTTGTTTTTCAACTTCCATTTTTACATCTTTTTTTTAATGAAATCAATTATTCACCATTGTCAAACAGTTATTGGCCTAAAACAATTTATTTGCAGTGATTACAATGAGAAATAATTGAGTTTTTATAAATTGATGAAAAAACATTATTTTCCATAGGATTTGTACATAAATCACAAAATCATGCAATTTCTGGAATGACTTCCACTTGAAAAAGTCATGTGACTTTGTGAGGGTATAGTTGTTCGTCATAAATTTGGTCTTAAAAGTTGCGCAAGACTTCAGAGAAAATACTTGTAAAGTTGCGGGCCAATATCTTTGTGCGTTGCGAAATTATTGTGTATTTGCCAATTGGCCAAAACAAGATTTTAAAAAACCCATTGCTTTACTGTACAGATTGCCCCACGCGTTACAAAATGTCCCACGCGTGACAAAATCTAATTGTAGAATTATGCTAATAAGGTAAATGTCATTAACTTTTGTTGCTATGTTATGGATGTCCCCCAAGGTAAATTAGAACTTTGTAGAGTTTCAGAAAAATAAACCTCTCGATTAAGGAGAAATCAAAACAATAGGATGTAAAAATATAACGCGTGGGACATGCTAATTTTGGAACGCATCTAATTTGCATATTAATTGAGATAACAAGCTGAAAATCATAATCCAACTACCTTCTTGTAATGACTTCAGGTCAAGCCAGTAATAAATAAAGAATTATTACAAGTATTTTAAATATGATTAGATTTGTCTTTAATTCAGATGTCCCACGCGTTATGCTGATTTACATATTATGCAAATATATTTGATTATTACTACTTATTGGAGACACGCTTTAAATTTTTGTTTTCAAATTATTAAAATTTAATATCTTAGCTTTAAAATGACATCAAGTGTCACTTGATTGGGTGAAGATGAAAATTCACCCCCTTGGGACCAATTACCTTGGACTTGCCCAAGCACAGAAGAGTATATATTTATAGTAGATGCGCTATAGAAATGT
Organism: Echinarachnius parma; assembly: GCA_037951105.1. Lineage (NCBI taxonomy): Eukaryota > Metazoa > Echinodermata > Echinoidea > Clypeasteroida > Echinarachniidae > Echinarachnius > Echinarachnius parma. The sequence continues at coordinate 32,763 of JBAMJV010007480.1, forward strand.
TCTTCTTATTATTCATTACTCATACATGTAGTTTCAAGTACAGAACTTAGAAATAATCTTTACAGATAGAAGAGGGAACACTTTAAAATTTCAATTATTTGTTCGCAAATCTAGCTCGAAATTGCCGCAATTATTGTGGGTGACACGATCGAACAAAGACCATTCGTTCATCGTTCATCGAGGGTCATTAAAACCACCTCACCGAGACAGATTATTCATATTTCTGTCACAGATTTATCTCTTTTATCTAATCATGTTGAACTCATTCCCTACTAGATTGTGCAATTCTCATTGAGATAATACAGGGCCCACCGGGTTCCTGTAGGCAATGGCATTTGAATATTTTGGAAGAAAACTTTTTGTAAGTTTATCCTAGTGCTTGTAATGAGCATCAATCATGCACAATGTATGAATAATGCTTGGCATTCTGATACAGTATCTAATTGTGAAGCAATCCATTTGGAAATGATACTCATGGCAGGTTTCTTCACCATTAAAGTGAATTCCAAAGTCTAACATTATTTTAGACATTTTTTTTAAATTTTAACAAAATGAGACAAGCATTTATTCTTCAAATGTATACAATATTTTGTGTTAATAACATTGATCAAGTTGTGTATAGCTTTGATAAAAAAATTAATCAAAATATTAATGTATCTCATGTGATATTTCATTTCAAACTGTTCGTGAAACCCAGTAAAAGTCATAAATTAAGTTTTTCAGAAATCTACAACATTCCTTTACAACTGGGACAAAAGACATCTTTTGCATGCAAGACAACTTTAGCTTGACAGTTTCCAAAAATGTGTTTTCTGACTTGCCAATTTGTGTAAGATTGCCCGAAAACAAAGCTTTCTTACCCAAATTGTTTACATAAGAAAAGGAGCACTCAGTTTGTCACTGCCATCATGAGCATTTAAGAGAAATCAATGAGTTACATACAAAAAGAAAGAGTATCATTATGGTAAGTAACCCCATAAAGTAATACATGGCCAGATCATATACTGTAATAAGTCAATGTGATTGCTACAGTGTGGTAATGCAAAGGTTAATGGTGCGCTATATAAGTAGCCACCATTATTATTATTATTGCAGTCTGCATCATTTAAGAGGCTCATTTGGGGAAGGATTTAATATAGTACACTTGTACACTTGTACACTTAATAAAGTACACTTGTTAAAGAAGCATGAGAGGAAATGGCCACAGGGATAAATTGCCCCCTTGTCTTATAAAGTGGTGTCAATTTTTCTCCTCCATCAACATCGACCCTGCTAAATTTGAGTCTGTCTTGAGTGCTATCAAATTGACCCAACACTACATGTGTATGCAGCATGTGTAGGTACATTCCGACCCCTGGGTTATCCGGTTATCCGGCCACGTCTAAACCAGTTCCCATTTGGATAAGCAATTTGGCAGGGTCTGGAAAACTATGCTCCAAGATATCATTTTTATGAAGTTCAGTAGAGTTTATGCATCTTTTTCTATGTTTATTTGTGGATATGTTTATTAGTATTATGTAATTGAAAATAAAACACAAGTTTTTTTGTGCTGTAAAACATGATCTTGCCAGAAGATTTACGATCATACAATCAACTGATTGATCAATAATGGATTGTATAACCAATTAATTGATTTTACTACTAAATTAATCAATTGATTCCATGATTAATGGTAAATTCTATGAGGCGTTGTTTTACTATATAATGCTATGGACATTTTATTTCATAGGCAATATGTCATAGCAATTGTACATTATATACTGTATTATATCAACAAAAAGAAACAAGGTATGTTCAATGCCTGCTTCATGTCATGGCATAACTAGATGGATCTTCGACTGCGCGCAGTCGAAAATTATGCCTCCGCTATGACGCAATTTTCAATATCAAGCCCAAAATAACGTGCACTGAAATTTTGTTTTTTTCATATATATATTTTGAGTTCTGTGACCTTGACCTATGTAGACCCCAAACTTTGATGGCTACATTGGCCCAAGAATATTCAGGTACCAAGTTAGATTGAAATCTGACATTCAGGTCTTGAGATTTTGTCATTACAAGCCATTTTTGCATATATATTGAGTCATGTGACCTTGACCTTTGACCTCATGGCCCCCCAAACCTAATCCAATCATTGCCACCCGATGTGTATGTAACTCATTCCAAGTTTGAAATTGATCCGTCAAACGGTTCTTGAGATATCGTGAGAAGGATGCTTTTTTGCACATATATTGAGTCCTGCGACCTTGACCTTTCACCTCATGAACCCCAAAATCTAATCAGATCATTGTCACCCCAATATGTACACTCATACCAAGTTTGAAATTGATCCATCAACCGGTTCTAGAGATATCGCGAGAATAAGGCATTTTTGCACATATATTGAGTCCTGTGACCTTGACCTTTGACCTCATGAACCCCAAAATCTAATCAGATCATTGTCTCCCCAATATATACACTCATACCAAGTTTGAATTTGATCTGTCAACTGGTTCTGGAGATATCGCGAGAACGAGGCATTTTAAAACATATATTGAGTCATGTGACCTTGACCTTTGACCTCATGAACCCCCAAATCTAATCAGATCATTGTCACCCCAATATGTACACTCATACCAAGTTTGAAATTGATCCGTCAACCGGTTCTTGAGATATCGCGAGAACGAAAACGGGACGTACGTACGGACGGACGGACGTACGTACGGACGGACGGACGGACAACCCGAAAACATAATGCCTCCGGCCACTTCGTTGGCGGAGGCATAATCCGGCCACTTCGTTGGCGGAGGCATAAAAAACAAAATCTTGAACCTGAAATAGAGTACAGTTCAGGGAAATTCCAATATTGGAACGACAGATACACATAAAAATATATATGCAATTTGCAAACAGCAGAACAGCCATTTTATTATGAAATCTATGAAATTGAAATTTGATTGGAATGCTGTTTTGCACAGAAGAACACATGTGCCTACCTTGTTACACTGGAAGAAGAAAATAAAACACATGTATGCATTATGAACCTGTTTGTGTACCAATACCAGTCAAAGCTAACCGAAATATGTTGAAAAGGTCAAATAAATTAGGAATATCCTGTCTTTCTGATGAAATTTCAATTGATTTTCTGTGTTCTGTGTCCCTGTACTACAAACGGCCTTCATCTTTCAGCTATTCAACATGTTGATAAATGCCTAGGCATGATTTCCCCTCCCCATTATTTAAACACTTGTTTATGTTTAGTTTAAATATCAAGTGCAAGAAATTTAATGACAAAAATTAATCTTTCCACACCGTTCATCTTTCAGCTATTCCACATCTTGATATTGCGCCCATGCACAATGTCCTCCTTCCCACTAAAACACTTAAGTTAAATTGTTTAAATTCAGTATTAAAATGCACAGTATGCATACATTATATATCCCCCCCCCCCCCCCCCCCCGAGGACAAAACTAATAAAATGTCATTTAAAAATACCCAGCTCAAGAAATTGAATGAACAAATTTAATCTTTCCACACAGTTCATCTTTCAGCCATTCAACATCTTGATAATGCTTCCTATTGCACAACTTCCTACTAAAACACTTTGTGTGATTTATAATTATGTTTTGTTTTTAGTCTAAATGTATACATTGCCCGAGGACAAAACTTATTACATTTTCATTGAAGTACATGTACCAAGTGCAAGAAATTTAATAAAAGAAATTAAACTTTACACACCTGCTAAAAAAAAGGAAAACACAACTCTACATGTTGACAAATTAAATTGTGGAATGGTATTACAAATTATACTTATTCAACTATGTGTCACTCAATGCATGTGTTCCTTTTTTAAATCGTGTGAAGAATGTCTTAATAATACTTTTGTTAAAGATATGAAAATAATCTACCCTGCATTGAACTCTTCAGGAACCTCATATGGGGGCTCATTATGCAATTTGGGGGGCTAAATTCTCCTGAGCCCCCTGTTTTCCCTGTAAAAGAGTATAATCAATATTAGTTAAAAACTCTTTATTTTAAAGCAATAACTTGTATAAACATATCTTTTTACTAAGTTCTGCAGTTATTGTATAACCAATACTATATTACTTAAGTCTTGTTTAAACAACAATATTTATTGGGGGGAAAAATTAGTTCTATTTCGCTTCATTATTAAACAAGACATGTACATTGAAGGCAATCTTCATCTAGATACAAAATTTGAAACATAAATTCCTACCCCTCCCTCTCAAAAAATTACTTTAAATACTGTTTGAACTAATAAAAACAGCTTTTGAAAAGAAAAAACCTTTAGGGCAGATTTGGGTGGCATTTCAATGAAAATGCAATTTCCTATTACTAACCAAATACCTATGGAAACTTGGTGCACCATGTATTAACGCTATTGAGATTAAAATATTTAAGTGGGACCGAAAATTTAGAGAGTGATAGCTTTAAAAAAAAGGGTGCACTTGAAATGTGGCGTCTCTACCAACAATGGCACCACCTGAAGATGATCAGAATAACACTTGAGGTACGATCTGACCACTTTCTTACACCAACGAGCAAAGATCCTTGCTTTTCATGGAAACTGTTCACTCTTAACAAAATAGAAACTTGGTGTGATGTTATAGATGCTATTGGGATTAAAGCGATCCATTAACTTTGTAAGATTTTTCCAAAAGTGGAACTTGAGACTACCTTACTCATATCATTGTAAGAATCTTCTGAATGATATGTGAAAGTTTCATAGAAAATGAATGCTGTGTTCTATAGCGAACAAGTGAAAAATTGATGTTAGATTTTATCCCTGAGCGTTTGCGCGAAGTATCCAAATTTCTGATTCTTTGTCTACAATTGGAACGCATTCCAGAACGCTTTTCAGTTCAATCGTAAATATCTCCATAATAAGGAAGACATGTGAAAAATCAAAACCCATTTCATTCTCCTGTTACTGTAAGCCAAACAACAAAGTACAGGAACAGTGTGAAAGTTCCAAGTGATGTTGGTTGAATTTGACAAAATTAGTGGATCACTTTAAAACATCTTTAGAAGAGGAAATTAGTTAACTGAAGTTCAGAGAGGGATATAGCCAAAAAATAGGAACATTAAATGCGGTCTCTACCCTATAACAATGAAACCACCAGAAGATGATCAGAATAACACCACTTGAGATAGATCTGATCTCAACACCGAAGATCCTTGCTTTGGATGGAATCTGTTCACTCCTAGCAAAAAGAGAACTTGGTATGAAATTAAAGCTGCTAATATTGGGATTAAAGTATTAAAGAGGGGATGAGTTGACTGAAAATTTAGAGAGTGCTAGCTAAAAAGGGGGCACTTGAATTATGGCGTCTCTACCAACAATAAAAGCACCAGAAGATGATCAGAATAACACTTGAGATAGATCCGACCACTTTCTTACACCAATGAGCTAAGCACCTTGCTTTGCAAGGTTACCTCTTCACTCCTAACAAAATGGAAACTTAGCCAAAACTATCATTATTACTTGCCAAGAGGTCTTCTGAAGGAGTTAAGCTCATCAATTACAGACCAGTTTAATACAGGCTTATAATCCAAACAATTCACAAATAGCTCACTATACGTATACCATGGCATTTTTAAAGCCCTATTCACCACTTTGGGATACCACACTAAAACTTGCAAGACTTGGAAAACCCTGGCCTCTAAATAATTCAAAATTACAATGGTTGCAAATGATATTTTCAAGGTGGTGCAGTAAATAGTATGGATTTTGTTTTATAGCATTAGAGGATTATCTGCGAAAAAATCTGTCCCATCGTAATCGATAATCTATGTTAAACTAATCATGCATTATTCAACTGCGTGTAAATGTTCTATCAAGGGGAAATATTATTGTTCTTTTTAAAAAAATAGTATTTATACAACAAAATGATTACTCATGATTTGGTCTTACAATAGCCATGGGTCTAGTCTTTGAATACACATATATTCTATATGTTGATAAGTATGTTTGTTTATATGACATAGCAAGTACAAAAATTAATGCACTTTATTTATTGATAAAAATATATCCTTTAAAAACTAGGCATAGATCTTTAATTCTAAATCTACGATATTGGATAAGTGCATGGCTCAGATAGATACTGGGTACCCCAATTGTTACATTTTAGTGGAATATTAAAGTTGATGTACAGTCTACAAACAATATCTGCTAATGTTCAGTATACTTCAAAGTGATGCCATGTGAAATTTCAGACCTACAGTGGCTTGCGTAAGAAAGTTACAAGCAGTCACACACACCCTATGCACTTTGTTGCATATACTAATGGATATGCTCATAACGGACAGACACAAAAAAAATGTCTCACAGAAACTCCCTTTATAGTAAGTGTTCCTAATGTTAGATTCAATCCAACTGTTTCGTATTTGTTTTGCAGTTATTCTCAAACATAATTACCAATACATGGGACTTGTATCATTCCTAACGGTTTGGCTATGGATTACAATGATTTTGTTCTTCCCTTCGGACACGATGCGTTATGAGCGTGACACCGTATTTCTTCGCGGCTTACCCGTAAAGGGAAACCTTGAATAGCATAAATTATTATCTTGTTAGAAAGTCATGAACCACTACTCTCGCGATATCGATAAATCGCACTCAATATCACTCCTCAAGAAAAGAGACAATGAGACAAACATTTGCTTTATTCACATGTAACATTTTATTGAGGTGGAAAATAAGATTTTTTCATTTAAAATCATTCTCAAGTCCACAGAAGTCGGAAGTGATTGTCAAAGTTCGTCCTCACAGCTTCTACTGGTCCCTGTGTGTGGATATATAGTCTTACATACCTTCCTCATAGCCCCTAGCCTAAGAATGTTCAGGATTATTCCTGTGTGGGATAAAACTTGCTAAAGCTTCAAATCAATATAAAATGTGAACAGGATTTACAGTTAAGTTTTTAGTAAGGCAAAGGTGTGAAATAAGATTAACTTAATAATAATTTAAGTGGCTACAAGGATTAAACTTGGATAATCTTTCTAAGATCCATCTTATAGAAATCTCAATAGAAATGGTGAATTGGATTTACAGTAAGCTTTTGGTTAATAAGGCAAAGGTGTGATAAAACATTAAACACTACTGTCGGAATAACAGGATGATAGTCAAATGGCTGCATAGATTACACTTGGATAATCCCTCGTAATTGATCTTCAAATCCCATAAAGGGATTAAGTCACAAGTGCAAGATCATCATCTTGCAAAGTTGATAAGTATTAGAGTGACCACAGCCCTGTTGCAAAAACAGATACAATCAAATGTAAGACGGATCATGTGTTCTAAATGCGCAATTCTGATTGGTCGGAACACGGCAAAGTTTCTGACTTACAATTAATTGTAACTAAACAATCGATTGTATCTCTTTCTGCAATGGTGCCAAGGAGTGATCACATCTTAATTGTAACTTCTAATAGCCCGGTCACATATCAACGGATGCTCAAACGGATGTCAAACGGAGAGCTAAATTTTCCATCCGTTCTATACGTTTCTTGTCCGTTCCTTGTCCGGTGATGTATGTTGTTCTATGTTTTGTACATGAAGCAATGGAGACGACTTTCATCACCGGATAATTTAATTTCGCAAATTGTCTATTCGTTGGGAATACGTTTCCGATATCCGTTGATATCTGACCGGGCCATAAGTACTGTATCTGAAACTACAAGTTGTTCAGTTTATGCAGAAACGTGAGCGGAAAAATCTGATATACATGAAGTACCAACCTTCCACAGTCTGTACAGTGGGATGAGCCAGTATATGTAACAGATTTTAAAAAGCGTTTCAAAATATAATATTTTCCATGAATTCAGCTCAGAGTCAAAGCATTTGATATACATGTATCAACACTGATTCACTTCAAATTATAATATTTTCTATGAACTCAACTCACGGAGTCAAAGCATTTGATATATACAGTGTATCCACACTGATTGGAAAGTTGCAAAACATAATCACTCACAGCATCCCAGTCACGGACACAAGGCGATTGATAAAACACATCGTGGGTAGAACCCAGCGTTCTTAAAGCTAGATTGTTGCAGTAATAGAAGATGACAGTTTGCTACAGTTTGCAATCGTCTGGAGAGTATCAGAGGTTAACACATGGTTTAGGAAGAAAACACGCAAAAGTTTACTCCCCAAATTTGGTTGATCTTCAAATTCAATTCTGTCCAAATTTAAACATAACTTCAGAAAACAGCATTCTCAGAGCTAGATTGCTACAGTAACTGAAGATGACAGTTTGCTATAGTTTGCAATTGGCTGACGAGTATCAAAGCTTAACATGTGGTTGAGTGAGATAGCACACAACAGTTTTCTCCACAAATTTTGAAGCAATACAACTGATTTTCTAGATCAATTCTGCCCAAATTCAAACATCGCACCAGAACTCAGCATTCTCAGAGCTAGATTGTCGCAGTACTAACAGAAAATTATAGTTTGCAATGTCATGCTTCATCTATAATCACAGGTTTGATAAGGAAAGAGTGATATTTTGAATAGTAAATAGTTTTACTCATGAAATAAACTTTTCGGGCCAGTAAATTTTTCTTTCGGGCCACCAGAAAAGGGGAAGAAATTATTACACTTGCCCAACTGGGCCACTGACAAAAAAGGTAAGTGTGGAGCCCTGCATATATTCATTTAGTTATATCGGACATTCATTCTTATTTCTGGGCAGAACCCTAAGAGAGGGTGGGTTTGGGGGAGGGGGGAGGGGGGGGGGGGGGTGGGGGTAAGACATGCCACAATGAGAATTAGGGCCAAAGTGCACAATTAATTTACTTATCTGTGATTTTCTCACCTGTAAATATTAATGAAAGTCTACTTACCGGAAACTACCCCCGCCTTCAGACTATTTACAAATTCAAAATGCTTCCATTCTATAAAATTCACAGCTCTTCTCAGACCAACATTCCTGCAAGGAGCTTCCAAAAGGCGACAGATTAAGCAAACTGGACTCGACCATGCATGTATCAAAGGTGACTGACTTACTACACATACATGGAGTAAAAGATTCAAAACCACAATCTAGGTTTTAAATGTAGATTTCCGATTAATACAAAAAAGAAATGAATGGAGAATGGGCTGTCTTCCGCATCGATACACATCAATGAAACGGTTCTAGGACTACTACCCCCTGGACAACCACCCCCCGGACGATTACCCCCTGGACAACTACCCCCCTAGGACAATTACCCCCCGGACAACTACCACCCGGACAATTACCCCCCTAGGACAATTACCCCCCAAGACAATTACCACCCAAGACAATTACCCCCCAAGACAACTACCCCCCAAGACAATTACCCCCCAAGACAATTACCCCCCAAGACAATTACCCCCCAAGACAACTACCCCCCAAGACAACTACCCCCCGGACAATTACCCCCCGGACAACTACCCCCCGGACAACTACCCCCCGGACTATTACCCCCCGGACAACTACCCCCCGGACAACTACCCCCCGGACTATTACCCCCCGGACTACTACCCCCCGGACAATTACCCCCCGGACTATTACCCCCCGGACAACTACCCCCCGGACAACTACCCCCCGGACTACTACCCCCCGGACTACTACCCCCCAGACAATTACCCCCCCCCCCCCCCCCCCCCCCCTCCCCAAAGACAATTACCCCCCAAGACAAAATATGTGACCGCTCAGGCCGGTGTCCTGGATTTTTCAAGGGGGTGGGTTTGGGCTTTGGGGGTGCGTATTTGCAAAAACGGGACCAAGACCACTGGTTGAGTCGTGTGAGTGTGTGTGTGTGTGGGGGGGGGGGGGGGGGGGTCCGTCGCTGATTTGGGTGCGCTTCGTTATTCCGAAGGTTCGTTATTCCGAGGGTTCGTTATTCCGAAGGTTCGCTATTCCTAAAATGAAATCGGGTTCGTTAATCCGAAAATGAATTTGGGTTTGTTATAATGCTATAATTTCATATAAAGAGATAAAATAAACTTAAATGTTTGATTGGTCTGGCCAAGGGAGGGAAAGGGGGAGGGGTATGCTTAGTGCAGGCTGTAAATTAAATAAACAAAACACAAATTATAGTATTATAACAAACCCGATTTAATTTTCGGATTAACGAACCCTATTTTATTTTCGGACTAATGAACCTTCGGAATAACGAACCCGATTTTGTTTTCGGATAAACGAACCTTCGGAATAACGAACCCGATTTCGTTTTAGGAATAGAGAACCTTCGGAATAACGAACCTTCGGAATAACTGAACCTTCGGAATAACAGACCTTCGGAATAACGGAGTGTAACCGCTGATTTAGACCACTGTTTTAGTTTTGTAAGCAGGGAGTTGGGGTCGTCAAATGTCAAATGGATCGATCGCTGCCCGAGACCGAGAACGATGAAAAGTGGACCTTTCTGAATGTGGGGTGTACGCACCCAACGCACCCCCATGCTATGGGACTGCCAATGCACGAATATATACTGCAGACATCGTACGATATCCCAATCCGAAATGTAGGTAAAAAGAATGTGCGACATCCGGTGCATTTGTGACCTAGGCATATCACATGTTGATTGTGTTTGTATAGTTCCCACGCTCTAGTTTACCGTGTACCGAGCCTTCGCGCAGTTCCTGGAATTATGTTATTTATAACCGTTTTGTTGCATAATGTTGTTTAATTATAATAAAGCTCACTTGCCACATTGACTCCAAGAACGAAAGTATTGTCTACCGTATTCCTTGCTCCCGAATCTCAAAATAAACATTTTCTATATGTTTTTTGGCCAATTTCGTAAGCTTTTCATTCGTTTCAATAAGTGTGTCATTCAATTTCACGAAATTGAGCTGAAGGCTTGCAATTTTGGTTCAAAATTGCATTATGTTCATACGATTTAGCTCTTCGATCAAGTGATTTACCACTTTTAGCATTCAATTTTAAAAAACACGCTATTTGCATCCAATCGCGCCAACGGATTTCCCGGAGGGCGGTATTACGTTATCACGAATTTACTCGAAATCGAAATACGTTTTAAATCGAATGCAAACAAAATGTTTCCGAAATCCGAATGATCAATATATTGAATTCTAATGCTAAAAAACGATTTTGAACTACTAAATACAACTTCGGTAACAAAATTGGCGAAATTGAATGCACACAATGCACCCGAAGGACGGGAAGGGGGGGGGGGGGGGCATGCCTCCCCCCCCCCCCCCCCCCCCATACCTTTGAAAGTGGAGGTGATTGTCCCTCCCACTTTTTAATATGCATACATTATGTATGTTTGATTCCAAAGCTTGAACTACGTATATAATATTACTGTCTAGGGTATGCACCAAATCGCTCCACTACCTCGCAGTTGTGCCCCCCCCCCCCCCCCCCCCATCTGTTGACCCTCGCTACGCCACTGGTCTTAAGGGAAGATGACTTGAGGTAATTGTCTTGGGGGTAATTGTCTTGGAGTTTAATTGTCCAGGGGTTATTGTCCTTCCTTCAAGCTTTTGCTTTGCCGACTTCCCATATTTCCAGTTTTATTGATCATTCTACAATATATATTTTTGATTTTACTCCGTCATATCTATGTTACAATGCAATATTAATTTTGTACTCGAATACTTTGTAATTTTGATATTATTGGAAATAAAATGAAATGAAATATTGTCCAGGGGGTAGTCGACCGGGGGGTAATTATCTTGGGGGTAATTTTCCGGGGGGGGGGGGTAGTGTTTTGGGGGTAGTTGTCTTGGGGGATAGTTGTCCAGGGGGTAGTTGTCCGGGGGGTAATTGTCCGGGGGGTAGTTGTCTGGGGGGTAGTTGTCCGGGGGGTAATTGTCCGGGGGTAGTAGTCCGGGGGGTAGTAGTCCGGGGGGTAGTAGTCCGGGGGGTAGTTGTCCGGGGGGTAGTTGTCCGGGGGGTAATAGTCCGGGGGGTAATTGTCCGGGGGGTAGTTGTCCGGGGGGTAGTTGTCCGGGGGGTAATTGTCCGGGGGGTAGTTGTCTTGGGGGGTAGTTGTCTTGGGGGGTAATTGTCTTGGGGGGTAATTGTCTTGGGGGGTAATTGTCTTGGGGGGTAATTGTCTTGGGGGGTAATTGTCTTGGGGGGTAGTTGTCTTGGGGGGTAATTGTCTTGGGGGGTAATTGTCCTAGGGGGGTAATTGTCCGGGTGGTAGTTGTCCGGGGGGTAATTGTCCTAGGGGGGTAGTTGTCCGGGGGGTAATCGTCCGGGGGGTGGTTGTCCAGGGGGTAGTAGTCCGGACACGGAAAATGCCATTTGTTTCAATATTATTGTATGGGTATATTCGTTTTTATGTCTTATGATATGGCGTTATGGAGGGTAATATATAAACACCCGAGGTTGTGAAATATTATGTATGTGAGCGAGCGGAGCGAGCTTGACAATTTTAGCAATTTCACATCGGAAAATTGCCATTTGTTTCAATATTGTTGTATGGGTATATTCGTGTTATGTGTTATGATATGGCGTTATGAAGGGTTATATATAAACACCCGAGGTTGTGAAATATTATGTATGTGAGCGAGCGGAGCGAGCTTGACAATTTTAACAATTTCACATCGGAAAATTGCCATTTGTTTCAATATTATTGTATGGGTATATTCGTGTTATGTGTTATGATATGGCGTTATGAAGGGTTATATACATGTATAAACACTCGAGGTTGTGAAATATTATGTATGCGAGCGAGCGGAGCGATCTTGACAATTTTAACAATTTCACATCGGAAAATTGCCATTTGTTTCAATATTATTGTATGGGTATATTCGTGTTATGTCTTATGATATGGCGTTATGAAGGGTAATATAATAAACACCCGAGATTGTGAAATATTTTGTATGCGAGCGAGCGGAGCGAGCTTGGAAATTTGAGCAATTTCACATCGGCAAATCCCAAAATCCCGGAGAAAATGAGGGAGAAAAGAGGGGAAAGGAATAAATGAAAAAAGGGACCCATGTCTAAGGTTGTTTTTTTTTTAATGGGACCCATGTCTAAGGATTTTGTTTATGAAAAGGGGACCCACGTCTAAGGATCTTTCTTGAAAAAGTCACTCTTCCCAGCGGCACATCCCCGTATACCCATCGTGATCATACTAGTACCCCCCTCCGGGCATATTTATTCACCACGCACGCGCACCACCAGTTTCACTGAGTTGATCACACACGTGTCACCTGATATGTGGCTTTATGGTATCGCGTGACTAGTCTTAACCGATGCTGATGAAGTTATGGCTTAGTTACCGATTACAAGTTTAGCTCTGTGAGTATCTTAATTTGTTTAGGTGCATGTAATAATTTAATTACATTGTTATCAATCAATCATATAATTTTTGTTATTGTTACAAAAATCTTTTTGACACATTAAGAATATTATGATGGCAGCCTAGCGCCTTGAAGAGAGAAAAACGGGTCGATTTTTGCAAAGAGCGTACAAAGTCAAAGTCGAACCGAGACAAAAATGAAGGCCCCTAAGACTAAGTATATTACCGTTTTGGTAATTTGTATCAGCTTTGGAGGAGTAATTTCCGAAGGAGATGAAAACCCTGCTGACAGGCTTTATGACACCGCTACATTCGAACAGAATATTGGCACCAAGGATCATTTTGTCAAGTTCTTCGCGCCGTGGTAAGTTGAATTAATTCTTGAAATGTTGTGAGCGTGTGCGAAATCGGATACGCTGGTGATTTTGTATACAATATAATAAATAGTTACATGTTCGTTTTCCTACACACATAAAACAGAATGAAATCCGGGTCAATGTATGTTTTCTCTGTGAGGCTATTTAGAGACTGAGATTGAAGTGGTGGACTGATCTGGGCTTAACTGCAGAATACCCCACCACTCGACTATGGGGGTCGTGGGTTTGCCCACATCTACTAGTAAATAGGTCCAGTGAACTGGACCATTTACACGCAACATATAGGAACTCGTGTATGCATCATGTACCTGCCCGACATTATCGGTGTCAACTCCACATTCCACATTCATAACACATTGTATACAAACACTGCTGTACACGACATATTAAGTCGTGTTTTCATTTAGCATTTGCTGCTTTTCAATGGTTAAATTACTTACAAATGTTAATGTCTTTTCGTCAGTTGTTGACTCCTACCCGAAGCTCGGCCATCTTTGAAGAAGTGAAGCTACGACGCGCCCACCGCGCCCGCCTACGGTGATCATAAGCTAACCGTATAGTAAACAAGCTGCACTGGGGAACAATAGCACGCACGGACGTGCTTAGCCTTCACACAAGCTGTATACTCTTTTTTCTGAAAGAGGGCGCTAAACACGTACACATATTAAAATCTGCGCAACATTTTTAGAAACCACGGAGTAGATCAAAACAAATAAAAAACATCTGGAAAGAAGAATAATGAACCTTTTTTGGCGTCATGTATCTAGCAAGCGCTAGTAACGTTCCTGTGCGATTCTTGTCAATAGATGGCTCACTGTTTTTATGTACATTTTTATTCAGTGTACATGTGGAACACGTTTCGGGGTGTGCTGGAACTTACTCATTTTTTTCCAGAGAAAAAGAGCTCAAATGCCAGGAAAGTGAAGAGAAAGGACAACAAAAATAGCATATTTGGTATGTATAGTAGTTTAACTTTATTAATTTCTACAACATTCACCACCAACACCACTGTCAAAACCAAAATAGCAACACATACTTGTTGCACGGGCTTGAACATGTTGTCAAATAAGGTGCACTTATAACCAATGCTAATTGACCTATGTGTGGGTTTGCCAACGCCAACGCGCTTTTATCCCTGATCTGTAGAATTTTGGGCATAGATAGATGGTCAAGGAATAAGAAAGTAATGACTGTTTTTCTGTTTCTGTATTATACTTATACTAGCACCAGCACTACCACCTATAACTCAAGTGAACGCTAGCGCGGAGCGCTAGCGTTCAAGGTCGGGCTGATAGTGCCCCCGAATTGATGATCTAATGTGCACAATAAGTGTGCTTAAAATTATACATATGATACGGTACTTACCACCGATTAGATGATACATATGTGAT
Organism: Echinarachnius parma; assembly: GCA_037951105.1. Taxonomy (NCBI): domain Eukaryota; kingdom Metazoa; phylum Echinodermata; class Echinoidea; order Clypeasteroida; family Echinarachniidae; genus Echinarachnius; species Echinarachnius parma. The sequence continues at coordinate 47,782 of JBAMJV010007480.1, forward strand.
GCAACTAGCTATGGGGTGGATCAGAATGATGATTTTTCGCTCCATTCCGCATCAAAATGAGTGATTTATGCACATCATCGACTTCTATCTGTGTTGTATCGCGACTTCTGAACGATCGATTACCGTACGACCACTAAACGCGCGAGTCAGATCTGCCGTCTATTCGGCGGGCGCGGTACTTGAAAAGTTGAATGGAGACCGTTCGCGCGATCATCGATCGTTCAGAAGTCGCGATACAACACAGATAGAAGTCGAGGAGGTGCATAAATCACTCATTTTGATGCGGAATGGAGCGAAAAATCATCATTCTGATCCACCCCATAGTTGCATCACATATGTATCATCTAATCGGTGGTAAGTACCGTATCATATGTATAATTTTAAGCACACTTATTGTGCACATTAGATCATAAATTCGGGGGCAATATCAGCCCGACCTTGAACGCTAGCGCTCCGCGCTAGCGTTCACTTGAGTTATACCACCTATAACGTTTGTGTATAGCATACTGAATCACATTGCCGTAAGTGCGTTATTTTTTCGCTCGGCGGACAATTGTTTGTGCGAGGGGTGTTGGCGAATTCACTTTGACCCAGTTGACAATGAGTTGTTAATGGTTACGACCGGACGCTAGCGGTATAGAACAATGGCACCACGTAGTGTGCGGCGCCATGTGTAACATACAAAGTATTTTACACATAAGTACAGGTATGCTTACTAGTCTACAAATTTTAATGGATCATATTCATAATTGATTAATACGGACAAAATAACTTTAACCCCTTCCCATTACGTTTTCAGAGAGTCAGAGATGGGAGCCGAGTTTTCCCGGTTCTGAGGAAAGCCTATTACTTGCTAATTCAAATGACATTTTTGTCCCTTCTAATTCTTGCAAGTGCCAAATAAATGGCTTATGTTATATTGAAAGACTGAGTCTGATCTGTGATTTGTCCCCCTAAAAATCAAATTTTTATTGCAGGAATTCAATAGATTCCCCGGTACATTTTGCATTAAAATTAGAAAAAATATTTCTTGCTCTCATGCTAGATTTTCACTTCACTGGGCCCATATCACTTGCCCTCATGTGCGTGCTAGTATGATCATTGACCAGCAAACAAATGCTGTATAGGCTATAGCCTCTAGTCTAGGTCTAGGAGATCTAGGTTGAATAGAAGGCTAGAAGCGAAATACAATGCCATGGTCATGCAGATAGTGATAATTTCTTTTGTGCGTGCCTATGTGGTAGCTTGACTGGTCCATAAAAAATATCTTACTAAATACGTCTTGGGTCTAATTAGAAATAGAATTTCTTTACTCTTTTTAGGCTAGTTAACTATAAATGACGCATTCTTTCATTTATTTATTTGGACATACCTGTCATATTTTTGTGCATGTATGGAATGTCAGCACTAGCATATTAGTGGAGAAGTGTGTTAGTTGGCAGTTCTGTTTTTGTTAAATTTGTACAGGTGTGGGCACTGCAAGAAGCTGGCACCAGTCTGGACCAAACTGAGTGAGAAGTACAACACAGCTGAAGATAGCCTGGTCACCATAGCAAGGGTTAGTAAGAAAATAAGAGTACATTATTTCATGTATTTTGTATCACTCTGTCGCAATGAATCGTGGCAAATGATTCCAGGCACTTGATATGAAACTGCTGCCGCGAGTGCATGTATCAGTACTGACAGGGCTCCACACTTACATTTTTTGTCAGTGGCCCGGTCAGTCCAGGAAAATAATTTCTTCCCCTTTTCTGGTGGCCCGAAAGAAAAATTTACTGGCCCGAAAAATTTAATTTCATGAATAAACTTTTTACTAGGGTTAGTTACTATTCAAAATATCACTCTTACCTGATCAAACCAGTGATTATAAATGAAGCATGACATGGAAGAAAACAAGATTTTCTAATTTTGTCAATGTCGGGTTTTAAATCTGCTTGCCCGATCGGGCCACCAAAATATGACTTTTATACCGTTTTGCTGGCCCGAAGTGCAATTTCAGCGGGCCAGTGCGAGTGTTGAGCCCTGCAGTACATATAATATCCGCATTGGGCACATCGAGACATCAGGCCCCATATTCATGAAAACCCGCTAGCTTAGTTCATTGCGAAGTGTATTTTAGATGTGCAGTTTAACAGTTTTCCTAGCCCCCAACTAGGATTGGCTGGGTAAGCTTTATGAACTCACTATTAGTTAACCCTAGTTAGCAACTAAAATATATTTTGTTTAATTCGTAGCCACATCATCCAAAATGAACAGAATGAAGCAAGGAATTAATCTAGTGGGCTTTCATGAATATAGGCCCATGTGCTATAGCACGGGCCAATAATTGGCTTTGGGGATAAATTTGTGAAATCTTTAACCAGGTGCTGAAGAAATAGATATTATATTTGTGGAGCAGTAATTGGGTGCAATTATCCATTGAATGCAGATCTCCGCAAGGATGTAAGTTGTTTTGTGGTGCCTTTTAATCACCAGGAGGGTGTTTCACAAAGTTAATCTTAGCACTAAGATGGTCTAAAATATTATGGAAAGCCACTAGTGTCTTGAAACAGTTTTGTAAAAGTTATGTTTAAATGCATAAAATGTTGATCAAATCATATATCAAAGAGATTCATGATCTTCACATAAAATTCATGAAATTTCTTTGATAATTAGAAAATATATATGATTTGAATCAACATTTTATGCATTTCAACATAACTTTTACAAAACTGTTTCAAGACACTAATGGCTTTCCATAACATTTAAGACCATCTTAGTGCTAAGATCAACTTAGGAATTTAGGATCTTTGTAAAACACCCCCCAGGCCCCCGTTGCAAAAAGAGATACAATCAATGGTAAGTTACAATTGATTTGTGCATCTTGAATACATGATCTGACTTACAATTAATGGCAACTTAAAGGGGTAGTTTAGTTTTGGTAAGGCTGAACTTAAGTAGCTAAAACCTGCACAGTAACATTATAAACTAATAGTTATAACTCCACCATGCTCGAAAGGTATACAAAATTACAAACGACTACCGTATTTGTCGGTGTATTAACCGCATGGTTTTCCCGACGGAATTACCGGCGAAAACGGGGATGCGGTTTGTACACGGAGATAGGGAAAATTGCACGAAAATCCCCACTAGCACAACACAGCATGAAACACTATGCGTGGAACTGTAGTGAACGCTAGAAGACAAAACAAAACATCAATCACGATAGGATGATCGCTAATTTCAGTCAAATCACGTCTGCACGCTTTTTTTCCCCACCACTTGCAAACGTACGATCGCAATTTTTCATCTCCAAAAAGAGCTTAGAATTTACTATTTTCAAGGGTAGATTTAACCAAATCTGAACTTGTAAGAAGGAATAAACATATCAAGGTACAGTTTTTTCATCTATTATTTGATTCCTGTTTTGTTTTGTCTTTGTCTTCTAGCGTTCACTACAGTCCCATGCATAGTGTTCCGTGTTTTGTTTTCTGGTAAGCTCAACAGACAACAAATGTTACGGATTGATCGGGGAAGGGGCTCATAATTTCCTTAATGTGCTTCAGAGACTTCAGTAAATTGAAGTATATTTCATAGACCAAAACTCTCTGGAAAAGAAGAATGTTTTTTCTTACTCTCGGCACATTTTGACCATCCAAAAATCAAGAATTATACTATCAAATAATTTTTTTTTCATGGAAAACCCCCCAAAGTTAGGGATGCGGTTAATACACCGGAGCGGGTAATACACCGACAAATACGGTAAGTAAAAAGCCTGTTATCATTCAAAAAGAGCCATTCAAACACAAGAGGGCGCTTTTTTAAAAGGCATTGGTTTCAACCATTTTTCATACAAAATTATGCATGTGATGTTTTATTGATATATAATGATTAAATAGCGAGATCATCAACAACTATTAAAAAACGCTTTTGAAAATTTTTGAAAAAGTGCAAGCATTTTTAAATTTTTTTCTAAAAATCATCTAATTATTTGGGCCCCAAATAATTATAAGATCAGATATATTTATTGATATTTCAGCCGTTTCTGGGTCGATTTTGACCAAATAAAGTTTATTCTGCCATTAAAATTGCATGTTCTCTCAAATTCGACATTCAGTTTTTCATTACCTCACAAAACAATTGTGATGTGCAGCGCCCTCTCTACCAAAACTAAACTACCCCTTTAAAATCGATTGTATCTCTTTCTGCAACAGGGCCCTGATGTCCCAACTTCATGTTGAAAAAATTGGGCATCAGGACTATCTGGAATGAAAATTATATACTGGTAATATCGGATGCTTCTGTATGCCGATATCGCCGCAGTTATGAAAACTGTTTTATGGGCATGTCCCTAAACATGCAAAGTTACTTATTCAACATAGCATGGTTGACTAAGAACCACAAAACATGCATAATCAGCCAATGTTTATGGAAATTTCTGAATAATGTTGTCTGTTGTTAAATGCCAAAGTTCTTTATTCAGGTTGACTGTACAGAAGAGACCAAGCTGTGCTCAGACCATGGTGTCTCGGGCTACCCAACCTTCAAGGCTCAAGCTCTACAGGCAAGACCAGGAACCGGTCAACTAAAGACCGCAAAACCCACAAAATAGGCCTATCTCTATGAAAATGTATTTCTGAATAAAGCATTCCATCGTTTAATCTTTTTTTTATAAACTAGGTTGACTGTACTGAAGAGACAAAGCTGTACTCAGACCATGGTGTGACTGGCTACCCAACCCTCAAGCTCTACAGGCAAGACCAGGAACTAGTCAACTAAAAACCACTATGAAAATGTATTTCTGAAAGCATTCTGTCGTTTTATCTTTTTTTTATATAAACTAGGTTGACTGTACTGAAGAGACAAAGCTGTGCTCGGACCATGGTGTGACTGGCTACCCAACCCTCAAGCTCAACAGGCAAGACCAGGAACCGTCAACTATAAACCACAAAATAGGCCTATCTCTATGAAAATGTATTTTTGAATAAAGCATTCTGTTGTTTTATCTTTCTGTATTCAGGTTGACTGTACTGAAGAGACCAAGCTGTACTCAGATCATGGTGTGACTGGCTACCCAACCCTCAGGCTCTACAGGCAAGACCAGGAACCGGTCAACTAAAAAACGCAAAACCCACAAAATAGGCCTATCTCTATGAAAAATGTATTTCTGAATAAAGCATTCTGTTGTTTTATCTTTTTTTATAAACTAGGTTGACTGTACTGAAGAGACGAAGCTGTGCTCGGACCATGGTGTGACCGGCTACCCAACCCTCAAGCTCTACAGGCAAGACCAGGAACCGGTCAAGTACAAGGGAAAGAGAGACTTGGAGGCCCTTGATAAGTTCGTCCAGGATGAACTGAACCCACAGGTACGGCTAATACTTGCTCTTTCCATCTTGTTATAGAGTACAGAAGCCACGACGTCATAAAAATCCTTTTTTTGAATTTTCAAATTTGAACTTCATTTTCCGAAAGAGCATACAAAATAATGTCCAAGTACCAAAAATCGATTGAATATGTTTAGTATTGGCTGAGATATGCCCATCCGAATTAATTTTGTGTCAATAGGCAATCAGTGTTATAGTGGTCTGGTTTATAACTTTATGAACCAGAGCACTATAACACTGATTGCCCATTGAAGTAAAATTCTTTCGGATGGTTATATCTCAGCCAATACTTCACATATTCAATTGATTTTCGGTATTTGGACATTATTTGTTATGCTCTTTCGGAAAATGAAGTTCAAATTTGAAAATTCGAAAAATAGATTTTTGATGACATCACACTTCACCACTCTATAGAGGCAAATATTTGACCAGAACCGGTAACTATTTTCTCCCAGTAAAAACACTTAAACGGACTTAGTAACATTGTCCGAATCCTCAAAATTCAATTGGAATTCTAGCAGTTCCCTCATTGTATTTGTATTAGCAATAAAAGCATGGGACAGGTTTCGGTTTTTCAAATTTCCCTTTTGTTAAAAAGATATTTACGATTGAAGTGTTAAAAGGTTAAACTATCCACTGGACCATCAAAATCGTGTACAAAGTGAGGGCAATGAGTTAGTAAATATCACTTTGCATTTTTGCTCATTGCTCGGCCATATAACTTGAAATTTTCACACAACACCCAGTGAACATATCAGATAACAACAATATACATGTACATTGTATCAATCATTCATCACTTTTTGCACATGTCAACAAAGTTACTAGATCCCTTTTATACCACAATCAAAGAGCAGTGTTGATAAATCAATGTACCTGTGGTGTGATGTGGTGACACAGGATTGGTAGGGCACATGCTTTTCAATAATGGGATCCCGAGACCATTGTCTGCGAAATTCGTACCCGTCGTAATAATTATAAAGCATGCAAAATGCCTCCTTGAGGCTCCTTGCGGCACAAAGTGTTGTCAGAACCCGACGGTTGATTAAGAAACTCCATGTGCACGTCATCTAAAGGTTTTATAAAAACATGCGTCGATTTTGTATAAGCATTGCGGCGTAACAATTTGGTCACGATTTTCGCAAGACACGTACCATAACTGTCTAAGCGCATGCGCACTTGCGACTGGGTACGGATTTAGCACTACACCGGAAGGAGGTGAAATCCTCTATGTCAATAATATTCTCAATGCGCATGAGCTGCTCGGAAGGAATACTTCCCAGGGAGTGGAGATCGTGCCTACAGTGCAAGCTGACATTGTGTCCTATGCCTGGGGTAATCATAGAGTAAAGCGCTAAGAGATTTTATTATCATCTGACTTAGTAAAATATGTGTCATTGATTGGCTAAACACAGTCACATGATTGCCATGTCAGTTTTAACTGTTACATGGCAGATGCACTGTTCACCGCATGACGCACGCTGCAAAAGAGATTGTATTATGACCTCACAATGAGAACCAAAGCTATGTTGTTTTTGATGCATGAATGTGTATATTTTAGCCCCTGGATTTAGTCAGATGATAAAACAGTTAACTTTGTAGTCGGGGAAAATCATGGAATGTTCCACTCCTCAGGATTTTAAATGCTATTTTGTGTAGAAATCTTCCCTCAATAGCATTTAAAATCCCTCGGAGTGGAACATTCCGTGCTATTCCGTCCACCACCAATTTGATATTGAATCATGTAAGGCGATATATTAATCAAATTATTCCTTTTTATCCTGCAGGAGGCAGAGGTTCCCCAACCTCCCGAAGCCAAGCAAGGTCTCTACGAGCTGACCGAAACCAACTTCAAGGACCACGTTGCCAAGGGCAGCCACTTTGTCAAGTTCTATGCACCGTGGTGCGGCCACTGCAAGCGTCTCGCACCTGTATGGGAGCAACTTGCCCTAGGATTCCAACATAGCGACATTGTGACCATTGCAAAGGTATATGCCGGTGAAATTAGGGATTAGGGATGTTTAGCACCATCAGTTCCTGTAAAATTGTATTCTTTAATTTTTAGGTTTAATGCAAGTTAAATGCAAGTGAGCCTCTAAAATTAACTGTGGTAGCTGTGCACATGGAATTTTATTGCGTTTTATACCAAAAGTGAGTTCAATCTTACGATGATAGTATGGTCGGTCATCCAGCATAGAAGCAGCTTGTAAACCTTAGGTTATGCTTTGCCTTGAGGATTGATGTTGTGCTCTTCACCTAAGTATCATTTTTAATTACCTCTAGAGTAACTTGTTGCCATTACTGTATACCAGTTCTTTGCATTATAATCTAGTATGATATATTGTATGTTTCCTATAATTTGTTTATCATTTGTAATGTTTTTTTTACTCTGTGAATTCACTTGCAATTTAGCTTTATTGTCTATAATAGTTGAAATAAATGAATAACAATCATAATAATGGACAAGACAAACATTGTAATTGCTGCTCTCTACCGAGGTGTATAAATGGGGACCCGGTAGGAGGTGAAAGCCTATGTGTGAAGGATCTTCTCAATGCCCATGAGCCGCTTGGAAGGAATGCTCCCCAGGGAGTGGAGATTGTGCACACAATGTGTGCTGGTTTGCATTGTATCCTGTGACCGGGATATTATCACTGTAAAGCGCTTAGAGATGATTATCGATCATATTAGGCGCTATATAAACCAAGTATATTATTATTATTATTATTATTATTTTAATTGACTTGGTTTATTGTTTTGTTGCCCAGGTTGACTGCACTGCGCACAGGGCTGTCTGTGAACGCTTTGAGGTCAAAGGTTATCCAACACTCAAGTTCATCAAGGATGGAGAAGCGGTATGTATGACACTGTGATGCAAAGTATTTGTGACCGGCTATAGCAAAACCCGGCACTTGTCGGTAAAAATCAAAATGTAGATGTTCATACCATTACAAAGGCCTCATTACAAGCTTTCATTTGATCCTTTGTTCGAACTAATTCGTCAATAATTGGCGAAGATATGATTATTTCAATTTTACAATCATAGGTCTTATACACACATTGTGTGAACTTAAAATGCCCATTTCTTTGAAAGATGAATTACCGACAATTGCCGGGTTTTGCTATAGCAGGTCACATTTGTATGTAAAGTATTTGCCTCGCCAACAAAGTGACCAGAGGTGCTGGCCCGGATTCACAAAGGAGGTTTATACAAACCATGGTTTAAATGGTCTACATCTATGGAGTGCTGCTCATAGACAAGTAAAACAATTTATAATTTCTTATAATATGGCTGTTAGTGCTTGCTAACCAGCAAATTTCACAAAGGAGGTTTTTACAAACCATGGTTTAAACCATGGTTTACATCTATGGAGTGCTGCTCGTAGACAAGTAAAACAATTTATAATTTCTAATGATATGACTATTAGTGCTTGCTAACCAGCAATGTTCACCATTTGAGAAGACAAAAATGTATATGGTGCATTTAGTAAAGGTGTACCATCAGCATTGTTAACAAGTAAGGAGGTTACATTCTTTCTCCATCAGTTTATTAATGGCACTCCATAGATGTAGACCATGGATGAACCATGGTTTGTACAAACCTCCTTCGTGAATCCTAGATATGTTTTCAGGCAGTCCGTCCGTAGGGACATAGGTACCTCTGTCCATCCTGTTTATCTTTCTTGCGGTATCTTGAGAACAAGTAAATGGATCAATATCAAACTTGGTATGAATGTACATATCAGTGGACAATGATCAGGTTAGATTTGGGGGTCATGCACTCAAAGGTTGACTGAATACTGCTTGAGCGATTACCATCATACTCAAATTAATACAATAGATTCAGTCTATGTCAACTTGGGCTTGATGGTGACAGTCACAGACCCATCTAGTTTCCCCGGTTGATTCTTAGAGGAAAGACTGTGACCCATTGAGTATGTTACCAAGATGACTAGACACAATGACAAGGGGGGAGCAAAGGTCCACCCCCCCCCCCCCCCCCCCCACCACCCCTAACAATTAAGATAAGAAAGAGGTGGTTAATTCTAGTTGTTAATCTTTATTTCTAGGTTGATTCTTACAGGGGAGGTCACGACCACCTATCACTCAATGAGTATGTCAATAAGATGACCAAGAGAACGATGAGGGGGGGGGGGGGGGGGGGCTGGGAAGCTGCACCCCTCTCCCCACCAAAAGATAGATTAGATAGAAGAACTTAAAAAGTCTATGGGGATTTCAGAAACTCAAAGGGAACAGGTTAATGGTGGTCAATGATGATATTTTGGGGTTTTTCCAGGTTGATGCCTACAGGGGAGGCCGTGACCACCTAGCGCTCAAGGAGTATGTGACCAAGATGACCGCGAGCAGCGGCGAGGCTGCACCCCCTGCCCCTCAGAAGGAGGAGAAGGTAGATGCTGCTGCCCCTGCTGGAGAGGAACCAGTTGCCTCTGATTCAAAGGTATACATATGTATCACCTATTGGAATTATTTGTTATTATAGTCTTAAATTCAACCCTAAAAACTGTGCTTTAGAATTAAATTCATGGGTTGAATTTCACACTCCATATTGGTTATTCCTAATGAAGGGTTTAAATGCACAAAAAAAAACACTAAAACCAATTTGGCTACTGTGAGATGATTGTGATGAATCCTGCTGGAAAAGAAAGACATTATTATAAAGGTAATGTGTCATATTATTACATGCATTGGTAGGCCATGAGTAATGTATCATTTTTAAATGGTTGGTGGGTGGGCAAGGGGGGCGAGGCTGCACCCCCTGCCCCTCAGGAGGAGGAGAAGGTAGATGCTGCTGCCCCGGCTGGAGGGGAACCAGTTGCCTCTGATTCAAAGTTATGCATATATACACCACCTTTTGGCCCTCCTTCTCATTAGGGGCTTAAAATCACCCCTAAAAGATGTGTTTTAGAATTGGTAATTCTAAAAGAAGGATTAAAATTTTTAAAAAACAATAGGAAACAATTTGAGTGAGAAACAAATTAAAACAAAAACAAAATATCTGCTAGTTTACCTTGCTGTGCAATGAGTAAGGTATCATTTAAAAGAGGGGGCAAGGAACTCGCTAAAGAGGAGAAGGTAGATGTGGCTAACCCTGCTGTTGAAGAACCAGTTACCTCTGATTTTAAGGTTTGCACATAACCAGGGCTCAACACTGCTGCCTTCTTGGCCAGGGGCCGGTAAAATTGCACCTTGGGCCAGCAAATAAAAAGGGATGGAAGTCGTGTTATTTAATCTTTTCTTTCAGGTTTATTTTTACAGGGGAGGTGGTGACCACATATCACTCAAAGAGTATGCCACAAGGTTGACTTAAAAATAGCCGTTAGAGGGGATTTTGAATTCAAACTTAGAGGGGATTTTGATGTAAAATGTGACGTTGGGCCAGCAAAAAAGGTGGATGGAAGTCATGTTTTGAAGGCCCCATTGGGCAACTAGACTAAGAAAATTGAAAGTAACTGTCAGAAAAAATCTTGCATTCTTCTATGTCATCAAAGGCAATAAGAGTTTGAAAATAAGTCAGTTTGCATATTTAAGCACGAGAAAATGTTTGTTTGGGCCACCAAAAAAGGAAAGGAAATTATTTTATTGGACAGTCAGAGCTACAAGCAAAGAAAGTTAGTTTGCCCATCCCAGCACATTTACTTTAACAAGATACTGTGCCCCACGTCTTGGCCAGTCCTTTCACAATTATCAAAATACTATACTGTAGCTTTATGTGTTAGTATATTCACAGAAGTGATTGTTAATATATAATTACAACTGGATATTGCAAAACCATGCATATGTCGGTAAGAAGGCGGAAGAAGGCGTCAAAAGAAAGCTTGTGATGAGGCCTTTCTCATGGCTAGAAAATCAAAATTGTGATCATTACCGACACGTGCAGGGTCCGGCTATATCCAGTCACAATTACTAAACTTTTTGAATATTCATTTTCCCCTTGTTTTATTTGTTCTAGGTTGTAGTTCTGACCGGGGATAACTTCCAAGCAGAGGTCTCATCCGGGACTACATTCATCAAATTCTATGCTCCATGGTAAGATTATTTTGTGCAGTATTGAGTTACGCATAAAGACTAAAAGTGTTTGGGGGGTTTTTTTTAACAAATAATATTTTTACCTAGCGATAATTTGCAGGGTCCTATATTCACTCTCAACAGTCAGAAAATTATATTGCTACTGTGTTATAGTACAATCAGGGCTCAACACCATACCTGCCAATGGTTCAGATTTAATCTGAATATTCAGATTTTCTGAATATTTAGGACAGTAACAATCTGAATACAGTCAACTTCGCGTAAGTCGATCTTGACGGGACCATGTGAAACACATCGACTTAGGCGATATTCGACTTGCGCGTAAGTCGAAGAAAATCCTACTATACTACGCGATGCACGCGCGTGGTACGTGTACGTCTTCGTGACATTCGTTATGCGAGCATGCATTGAAGGACGCTACCGGTACCGTACGGTGTACGTATGGGGAGAAAAGGGAGAGCAAGAGAGAGAGGTGCGAGATAAGAACAGAGGATCTAGGAGCGTCAGATCAGTGCGTTGGCAGTGCAGTGCGCAATCGGTAACACATTGGGGTTTAGTTCGAGCAAGGAGTAAAAATAACTTCTTGCTTCGAATTACGCGATGCAAATTTCATGTTTTGCTTTGAAAGTGTGTCGGGAATTTGATCGACTTAGGCGATAATTCGACTTACAAAAATCGACTTATGCAGAAGAATAACACACGCAAGTGTATGACGATAAATCAGGACTATTTATAATCATCGACTTACACGATTATTCGATATATGCGACTTCGACTTACGCGGAGTTGACTGTATATCAGATTTTTCAAATTTTCATTTTTCATTTTTAAATAAATTTTTTCTTTTTTAGTATTAGTTTACAATTTTCTACCCATATTCTATATCCATGTTACGCCCAGTGTGCTATTTTTCAGCCAAAGTTGGCTTGTTGTATCATGTACTGCGATTTGAGAGTTCACGTGTCGCCAAAACCCCTGCAGTGGCGCTGCCCCTTGACCCCGATGGGGGCTCCGCCCCCAGACCCACGCAAAGGGTTCAGATTTCTTATTTTCAAATGTTGGCAGGTATGCAACACTACACTTGCCCGGGGCAAAATTGATGTGGGGCAGGTAAAGTTACATAAATGGTCTAGTTTGGTTGCCCGATTAGGCAAGTAACATTTTTGTTCAATTACAAAAGAAAAAATGTAATTCGTTAACCCGTTGCTTATGGGAACTGGGTAGGCTATGTACAAAGTCTATGGGGACTTCAGAATCTCGAAGTATGACTTTACTTGCCCAATAGGGCCAGTAGAGACTAGAGAGAAAAGTTTAAATGTGGAGGCTCGCTACAATGTTCACTGTTCAGAAAAAATCCAACTCATTCTGAGAAGATCATCTCACTTTTGGTCAGTATGATCCAATCCAATTATCGTCAAATTAAGATAAAAGATTATGTCTTTGCTTTTTCAAGTATAAATAATACTGTGGAAGCGGTGTGGCAAGATTGGTAGAGCGCTTGCTTTCAGATCGTGAGATCCCAAGTTCGAACCCAGACCACTCCGTTTGTACTTTAGCAAGGCATTTAAAGGGACTTAGTAACATTGTCCAAATCCTCAAAATAAATTTTTCATTCTAGCGGTTCCCACATACCTTGTTGTATTCGTATTAACAATAAAATCATGGGACAGGTTTTGTTTTTTCAAATTTCCCTTTCGTTACAAAGATATGTACGATCGAAGTATTCAGATAAGAAAACTCTTCTGTGTACAAAGTGAGTGCAATGAGTTATTGAATATCACTTTGCATTTTCGCTCATTACTTGGCCATGCAATGTCCATTTGACTTGAAATTTTCACACAATACCCTGTGTACATATGAGATAACAATAATATACATTGCATTAACCATTCATCACTTTTTGCACATGTCAACAAAGTTACTAGATCCCTTTAATCCACATTGCTGCTCTCTACCCAGGTGTATAAATGGGTACCTGGTCTGGTGAAAATTAGCTTGGTGCACTAATATGGTTGCCCGCGGCTAGTATGCTCCCTGGGGAGTTGAGAATGTGTACAAGATAATTGTGCGGGTCTGAACTGTACCAAATAACCAGGGATAATAATAAGTGCTTAGAGGCTGTTCTGCATTAGGTGCTATACAAATACGATCTATTATTATTAATACTTGCTTTTGTGAATGTCTATTCCTCAGGTGCCCTCACTGTAAGAGCCTCGCCCCTGTATGGGACGAGCTTGCCCAGAAGTTTGATCACATGGCCGATGCCAAGGTCGCCAAGGTGGATTGCACCGTAGCAAAGGAGCTGTGCCAGAAACATGAGGTATGTACAGAATCCCATCTACTTGATGTTTATTGATCAGTTGCCATCTTTTTCAGAGACCTGCCTCTTTCTAGTGTCAGCTTGTTCATCAGTTTGATCACATGGCAAATGTAAAGGCTACAAAGGAACTTTGCCAGAAAGTTTTGTCACATGGCTAGTGTGGAAGTTCATAGGTAGCCAAGGTGGATTGCACGGTTGGAAAGGAACCGTGCCAGAAATACGAGGTAAGTAGAGTATCCCATAGACCAGGGCCCCGTTGCAGAAAGAGATACAATCGATTGTAAGTTACGATTGATCATAAGTCAGAAAATGTACGCGTTTCAACCAATCAGATTTGCGCATCTAGAACATGTGATCTGACTTACGCTTAATTGCAACTTACAATCGATTGTATCTCTTTCTGCAACGGGGCCCAGATGTTTCTTTCACAGTTGCCCTTGTTGTCAGAGACTGGATCCTGTCTGTCTAGGATGAGCTGGCTAATAATGTTGTCAAGTTGGTACCAGAAACAAGAGAAGATTCGACCCAGTCATATCACCCTACTCAAAACTACGAAAAGTGTTTTATTTTTATATACGACATGCAATCTTGACACACCCTAACCCAAGTACTTTTGGGGGGCCAGTCGTGAAAGTGCTAACGTTTCTTGCTTAGTTTTTTTTCAAATATTGACGTTAAACTCTTGGAATTTTCTTGATCACATTTTAAGAAAAAATCATATTAAGATGTGTGATTGGACTAAGGGTTAACTATGTTTCAAGTAAATAGAAAACAAATCAGGTTTTATACATGTTTGCATTTGTTTCACTCTACGTGCAGAGCCGTGTTTAACCAACACTACTCCTATTCCAGACTGGCCAGACAACCTCCAAATACCCAAAACAGAGCTTTCATTCATGAAACTCTTTATTACACGTTAATTCAATTTTGTGTAGTTCTATGGTTTAATACTGGGTCCTCTTTAGGTATTACAAACTGCAAAACTTGATTTCTTTTTACTTCATAATAATGTTTTTTTTTATTAAACAATCCAAAACTGTTTGATAGCAGGCATAACATCTACATGTGTAAACCCAGCCCATGATAATTGTTATGGTTTGTTTTTGTATCTCTTAGAATATGTTTCCTTTCAATTTGTCTTTGTGTATGCAGATCCGTGGCTACCCAACACTGCTTCTATTCCAGAACGGCCAGATGGCTGAGAAACATGCTGGCCCCAGAACTCTCATCGACCTGGAGAAATTCCTGACCTCAAAACTACCAAAGACGGAGCTTTAAATTTGTTTCCTGTCATTTGTCTTTTTTTTTCTATTACATGGTAAGCAGGGCACTACAAAAAGAAATAGCTTTATATTTGTGTTCTGCTATTTGTAATTTGTGTGTGTGTTTCTATATGGTAAGTAGGACACAACAACTTCTTGAACCCAAAGCAGGGGTGTGAGACCTCCGATTTTCTGCAGAATTCCGATTTTTTACCTCAAACAGCAATCTTCATTTTCCGCTTATTTTTAATTTCTAATTTCCGATTATTTTGAGTATTAGCACTCAATGGTTTAGCATATTTTGATGACATATCGAGTGCTACAGTGTACAACGTTCAAATTTCGTATTTAGCACATGCGGAAATCGCACACCTGAACAAACACACGCCTGTGCTATACCTATACCCATAGCGCTAGCATGCACACCGCCGAGTGACACGGCTGCATCGAGCCTTGAAACCCGGCGTGGCCTAAGGTAAGGGACTTCGCGCACACTTTTCATTTCAGATTTTTTCAGATTTTTGTTTTCAATCTTGCTCTCACACCCCTGCCAAAGTAACAGAAGCAGAACTTTGAATGATTTTCCTGCCTGTTGTCTCCATGTTAATCAATATGTAACAGTAGGGTGGCTCAGATCATAGAGCTTGTCAAGCGCAGACCCACTTTGGCGAGTCAACTTTTACCACAGTGAAAACGACACTTGCAAGGGCAGGTGAATATACCTTGCCCCAATACAGGTATATTTCACTTGCCAAAAAAGCAGGTGAATTCACATGCCCCAAAACAGGTGTTTTTCACTTGCCAAAAGGCAGTTCAATTTCACTTGCCCCAAAGCAGTTGAATTGCACTTGCCCCAAAACAGGTGTATTCCACTTGCCAAAAGAGCAGTTGAATTTCACTTGCCCTAAAACAGGTGTATGTCACTTGCCCAAAAGCAGGTGTATTTCACTTGCCCAAAGGCAGATCAATTTCTCTTGCCCAGATTTGTAATGGTAATTTTGTTAGATTTTGCTTCCCAGATTCGTGCAAAAACTTTTGTGGTCCCACCTTCCCCATCCAACACCCTCCTGATGATAAATATATGGTCTCAGTGATTAATTGATATAATTGTTTACTAATTTGATTGTCGGAATTTATCCACAAAAAAATATAACATTTAGATATTTTAATTGATATATACATGTTAAGTGGGGTTATGGTATAAAGTAACAAATTGTAATCAATGTTGTTATTATGTCACATCGAATAGTGACTGTTTTCTGTGGAATTCAATTAGAAATCATGCAATTGTAATCAAGTGTTTACACGGTGATATATAGTAAAGAAGTTTGTTCTGTTTTATATATTTTGTAGTCTATTTTGGTCAAATATTGAAAGCATGTTGTTATGTTATTATCAATGCCTCCATTGGGAATGGGAAGAATAAACAGTCACAAATGTTATCTAGGATATTAACAGATAATTTTATGAAATCATGAATTAATCATGGTTAATTGTGATATTTATGATGAACAATTGTAATGAAAATCCACAGAAAAAATACTGCCACGTGTGTGTAGTAATTCATGAATACCAGTGCATTTCTATTTGCAGAAAATGGGCACTAAAACCTTTCTATTTGATACATCTGATATAAACTTCCAAGTATGAACTTGATTTTCTGACATTTGTTTGTTTTATTTTTAGGACAAACGTAGTGTAAAAGATGAATGTTGATTATATTGCATTTGTTTTTATTTCCATATAATTAATTGATATCACCTTGACATTCAATCTGCAACTTTATGCTAAGCAAAGAGGTTTATTTCTTCTTCTTTTTTAATTGTATGGTCATTTATCTTTTTCAACTTTGTTCAAATCATATTTCATCCAAATAATGTTATCATATTAATTTGGGTGAACATTTTTACATGGGCTTGCAAGGGTGTGTATGTTTAACAAATGTATTTCAACTACTCTATGTCAAATACTAATAACACAACCTTATTCGCGCATCAGGCTAATTTACACCTGACCAAGGTACCCATTATACTCCTGGGGGGTGTTTCACGTAGATCCTAAGTTGATCTTAGCACTAAGATGGTCTTAAATATTATGGAAAGCCATTAGTGTCTTGAAACAGTTTTGTAAAAGTTATGTTGAAATGCATAAACTGTTGATTCAAATCATATATATTTTCTAATTATCAAAGAAATTTCATGAATTTTATGTGAAGATCATGAATCTCTTTGATATATGATTTGAATCAAAATTGTATGCATTTCAACATAACTTTTACAAAACTGTTTCAAGACACTAGTGGCTTTCCATAATATTTAAGACCATCTTAGTGCTAAGATCAACTTAGGATCTTTGTGAAACACCCCCATGGGTAGGGAGAAGCAATGTGAATGAAATGTCTTGCAGAAAGACATAAAATTTAAGGGTTCGACCTCGGCTCCCATTATTTGAAGTCGAGCGCTTAAAGGGACTAAGTAACATTGTCCAAATCCTGAAAATCCAATTGGAGTTCCAGCAGTTCCTTCATACCTTGTTGTATTCATATTAACAATAAAATCATGGGACAGGTTTTGTTTTTTCAAATTTCCCTTTCGTTAAAAAGAGATTTACGATTGAAGTGTTCAGATGTTAAATTATCCACTGGATCGTTGAAACCGTGTACAAAGTCAGTGTTAATGAGTTAGTGAATATCACTTTGCATTTTTGCTCATTACTCGGCCATATAACGTCAATTTAACTTGAAATGTGTACACAATACCCAGTGGACATATCAGATAACAACAATATACAACCAGTCATCACTATTTGTACATGTCAACAAAGTTACTAGATCCCTTTAACGCTGTAGTATTAAGAATAAAGTGTGTGCACCGTTTGTATTGCATTTTATGTAGATGTGGACATGATTCTTCCATGTTATTTGCATTCCTCACAGATATTGCACCAAATGTGCCTTTGATTTGTGCAATTTGTATTTACTGCACCACCCTGCATTGTCAGCTCGAGAAAGACTACAGACTTTGTATCTGAATTAAACAACCTGTCATTTAAAATGATATGACTGATTTAGTTCAGATCCATGGTCTGCCATTATGTCGATTGGTCGATGATTTGCAGTAATGTTCTTGGCTTGTTGACCAGTAATGAATTTACGCATGCCAAACCTTGGTTTTGAGATAGAAAAGAGCTATCAAATGGTGTGAGAAGATAATAATTTTTATATCATAGAACGTGAAAGTTATATTTTCTTCGGATATAGCCAACTCTGCACATTTTCTTCAAATTAAAGTGATCATTATTCATGAAATAATGTGTATACTATGAATATCAAAATATAGAACTTTTACAGATGAGTCTTATTTTCGATAATGTGCAATTATTATCCTGCATTGAAATAACAAGCTCACTTCTTTATATCAAAGCCGACTTAGCATGTGATATTCCTGTGACGTCATGTTTATAGATGATAAACATAATCATGCAGTACATAAAAGATTGACCAACTAACATTTAACAACTTATATCAATATGCATTGTATGTATGGATAAATACTTGCAATCATGTATTCAAAAGTAATTTTGCAGTATTCTCCGCTTAATGAGGTAGTTCAAAATGGGGCTTCTCCTGCTAACACATTCAGAGCTGACTGAATATGGTATATCATACATTCTCCATGGACTCTTGCCTGTGTATGTTCGGGACCAGTCCTGAGCGGGTTAAAGGAGTGGGATTTGACCAAACCGTCTTATGTTTGTGAATTTTCTCCATTTACTAGGGTACTCCTGTTAAGAGGGGTAAAATATTCCTTGCAAACGCCTACCCAATTAGTAATGGGGAGTGATTTATAATGCTAATGTCATATCATGGTGAAAGGTACACAAACAATTTCATTAATCCGCTTGTCTTGTATGATGTCAGACCGTTGTGAAAAGTGCACAACTATTGTCATATACATGCACAGTGGAACCAGTTGTAGCACCCACCTCTATATAAAGACCACCTTTCTATCAAGACCGCTTGCAGCGTATCTTGTCTCCCTGGGAAGCAGTGTGCAAGTATTAGTAAAAGCACCTGTCTATAAAGATCACCTGCTACAAAGACCAGCGTTCATCTGTCAGTTGTAGCACCCGCCTCTATAATAGACCACCTTTCTATCAAGACCACTTGCAACGTATCATGTTTCCCTGGGAAGCAGTGTGCAAGTATTAGTAAATGCACCTGTCTATAAAGATCACCTGCCTATAAAGACTACCATTTATATGTATCTCTTTGGTGGTCGTTATAGACAGGTTTCTGGACATGTTTTGTATGTGTGCTACTATTACATTCAAACCAGTACGGAAGTGTAGTACAGTGGAACCTCGTTATAAAACAAGGTCCTTGGGACCATGACAATTAGCTTGTTATATCAGGTTTCTCATTATATCAGGGTAAAAAACAAAGAAATATAAAGAGCTGGGACCAGCAAAATGGCCTTGTTATAAGAGGGTTTTGTTATATCCGACCTCTTTATAACGAGGTTCCACTGTATATACATGCAGTTGCCTGAAGCAGTAAAAAGTACATCTATTTTTAGTATGAAATGTGTCTACATGTCTAAATGTATATCTCTGCACAAATCATGTCTACATATTATAGAATACTTATACTAAGTACATGCTATGAAAGAGATGTTATGTTAAAAAAAAATGATATCTGTGCATTGGTCAGTATTGTTTAAACTGTGTGTATCACTGGACATAAGGATATAAGGAACATAAGTATAAGTGTAAGGCTTTTATAATTTTGTGTGTAAGATGTTGGCTTTTTTAGAGGGTTTATTAATCATTCTGTACTTGTATCATTAAGAAATCTGCTAAACAAAAGAACCATAAAGTATGCGTTTGTTATTTATGAATGCATGTACATGTGTATCAGTGAGTATTAGATCATGACCAACAAGGAGTTATATATGTTTGTTCGTAAATAACTTTCAAATTATGCACAAAAATTGGAAAGTCTGATTGTGTGAATGTGAGATAACATAAGAGATGTGAGAGATTGATTTCTACGTGATTGTATTGTTATTATTTGCCCATGTTCCTTGTCATATATATATTTCCAAATTAAGATATTATGTTTGTGAAGTAAATTTATGGTCTAACCAATGAATGTGCAGTACTCTCATATATCATTTTACCTTTATTTTATAGCAGTAAATTGTGTACTTTTACAACAAGTTAGATTGTAACATAGTTCTTTATACATGTTATATCTTTTCAATTTATTGTTGGCTTCATTTTGATCGATTTACATTGATATTAGGGCTAGATTTCATATATGGATCATTCTTTACCATCATTACAGGGGTGATCTTGGATTAATAAACTAAGGAAGAATAGAGACCTATGGAAATATTACTGTTTTCCCTTTGTATTCTTGTCAAGTAAGTGTGTCCGAGTTCAGTTTGTTATATCACCACAATTGACGAAATCCACTGATTTCTATGATCGCAATAATCATTTCATGGATGCCAGCTACATGTAGTTTACAGATAAAAGCCTTATAGGGATCTAGTAACCCGTTCCCTTTGAGATTCTGAATTCTCCATAGACTTTGTACACAACCCACCCGGTTCCCGTAGTCAAGGGGGTAACATTGCCCAAGTCCTAAAAATCCGATTGGAATTCTAGCAGTTCCCTCATACCTCGTTGTATTTGTATTAACAATGAAAGCATGGGACAGGTTTTGGTTTTTTGAATTTCCCTTACATTAAAAAGATATTCACGAACTATCCACTGGATAGTCGTAACCGTGTACAAAGTCAGTGCAATAAGTTAGTGAATATCACTTTGCATTTTTGCTCATTACTTGGCCATATAACGTCCATTTAACTTGACATTTTCACACAATACCCAGTGGACATATCAGATGACAACAATGTGCTTTGTATTAACCATTCATCACTTTTTGCACATGTCAACAAAGTTACTAGATCCCTGTAATCCAGACCCTATTCATCATCATTATCACAACTACCACAACTCATGTATAATGTAAGATGTGCCACTTAAAAGACCCCCGGTTTCACACCCGATTGCCGCTCTCAAGATACCCGATTTTCAAAAATTGCCGCTCCATAGACCCCCGGAATGACTTGGCTAGGTATTTGAGTAGCGCCAAGTCCATTATTCTTTTTCTAGTCAGCTCCTTGGACCACCATTTTAGCCTTTTTGAGGGTTTCCGTAGGTCTTTGGCAGCTCTATGAATTTGGTAGTTTTTAGTCTGCTCCTTAGACCCCTTAACTCCCGTTTTAGGGTTTTTGTAGCTCCAAAGACCCTATATTTTTTGCTTGTAGTCAGCTCTTAAGACCCCCATTTCAGAGTTCCGTGCGGCACACCCCCGTCAAAAAATAATTCGAGTGCCCCCCCCCCCAGGGGGTGGGGGCACACTCGTATTTCTTAGTGAACTTTTCCTCTTATGTTTTGTATTGTTTGTATTAAATTATTTGGGTACACCCCCCCCCCCCCCCCCCCTGGGCTACGCCACTGATGAATAGGTGATAGTCAAATGCAGGCACTGACCGGTTTTCCTATTCAGATTCTCGGATCGTATTGCTTTCATAGAGTTGGTCTACAGATCAGAGCCGTACATAAACATGTTTACGGCCGCTCTGCTACAAATTCTTAACGAGCGCCATCTGGCGTCGATTAAAAACTTAAATTTGAAAGCAGAAAACTATGATCACCTTGATACACCCCTTCTATTCCGATAGTAGCGGTGTAGGCGTAGCTAGGAATTTTGCAGTGGTCGAGAGGGGCACGGGGGGGGGGGGGGGGGTTGCGTTGCATTTTTTGATAGGCGCAAGGATCGTTGTGCAAGGTGTGCTTTTATTGTTATTGTTTCTGTTCTGTTTTTTTTTTTTTTTTTTTGGGGGGGGGGGGGCACCTCCTGGCAGTGTACGAGATATTTACAAAGCTACTACCAGGTAGACCGAAAATCCGGCTTAGTCTTTTCCGACGGTTGTTCAGTCTTGCAGTGCATGGGAAGCAGGAGGTTGTAATCAAAGAAAACCCCTTTTAATTCTGACTAACTATATCTTGGTAGACAAAGAGAAGTTATTTCGGGTGAATGGATGGATATTGCGTATTTTCGCTTCCAGATGCATGCATGGTTTGTCATCCATAGATCCGACAGATATATTATAACTATCCTTGGCAGTATGTTTGTGTAAGGCAATTTCTTTCAATTTGATTATTTTGTATAAAGTATAAAGAACTTGTGAAAACGGCCGGATTCGTTTGAGCGGATCCAAAGCAAATACGCGTACATCTTCACTGAATACAATACAATGACAGGCACTAACTCTTGAATTATGGCATGTATATTGTACAATTATTGCAATCGAAAGAAAAATACACTGGTAGATTTATTTTTTCCCCTTTTGACTATTTTTCTTCGTATAAGTTCCTCTTCGCTGTTCAGAAATTTGTCATGTATTTTATGTTTATTTGTTCATGAGTTTGTATGACCTCTATAAATGATTCCATTTCCTTAAACG